>JAUTBQ010139960.1:0-34305 GCA_032361185.1 Lepetodrilus ovalis | reverse complement strand
GTTCCGTCTGTACCTGCTGCGCCTGTAGCACCATCAGTTCCATTAGTTCCGTCTGTACCGTTAGTTCCGTCTGTACCGTTAGTTCCGTCTGTACCTGCTGCGCCTGTAGCACCATCAGTTCCATTAGTTCCGTCTGTACCGTTAGTTCCGTCTGTACCTGCTGAACCAGTTGCGCCGTCTTGGCCATCAGAACCATTCATTCCGTCTTGACCATCTGTACCGTTAGTTCCTGCTGAACCAGTTGCGCCGTTTTGGCCATCAGTTCCTGCTGAACCAGTCGCGCCGTCGTTACCCATTACACCAGTATCGCCTTGTGCACCTGTAGCTCCGTTAGATCCATTTAGTCCGTTGTTTCCATTAAGACCGTTGTTACCTTGTGAACCAGTTGCGCCAGTTGCGCCGTCACTACCATGACTATGATGATTTTGCGTAGTTGTAGTAGTTGTAGTAGTTGTAGTAGATGTACCATCACCATTATCAACAGTATGTGTTGAAGAGTTACCACCACCTTGAGCATTACCGTTACCCATTGAGTTACCGCCACCCATTGAGTTACCGCCACCCATTGAGTTACCACCACCCATTGAGTTACCGCCACCCATTGAGCTGCTACCACTGTCTGTTGAGTTATTGCCACCTTGATTACTTGCGCCGCCCATTTGACCAAGTAGTTGCATGATTAGAGATAGTACAGCTTGGAACATTTGAGCTTGGTTACCGCTTTGGATACCACCGTTGCCGCCAAATAAACTTCCGAATGCACCCAAGTTATTGTTGCTTGTGCTTGAAACATTAGAGTTGTTACCACGACCATGTAGGTGTGTGTTTCCTTGTCCACCGTGTGTGCGGTGAGAATGGTTTTGATGATGGTTTTGACCACCTGAAATGTAATTCGTCATAATAAAATACCTTAATTTTAAAAATATAAAATCTATAAACACCTGCTAAATCATCCCAATACTTATTCCTAACAGCCTTACTCATGCTTCTGTGGAATTAAATAGTGCAGTGAATTAAGAATAAATATCTATCCCGTGCTTTCGCTCACGTTCTTATATTTCTTATTTCTGCGACTACTAAATTTAGTATGGGTTCCTCTTTAGTTTTTATCTGTTCATTAAGAATTTAATAAACTAGGTGATTAAAAAAATACGCACATCCTGTGCGCGTTTATGTTTTAACTTGGGCGTTTAACTAAAACTATTCAGGCTGGGATAAGCGACAATGAACATTCGCTGAACGGTATTTTTACACTGTATTTTGATGTATATATTTCTATTACTTAGACAATAAGAATACAATCCATCTTCTTGTTACCCACCTAAAAACAAATACTTAGGAAGGAGAACCATTAACCTCAATGGGTTTGCTTATTTTCTTTTTAAATCAAATAAAAACAACTTTAATTAGCTTTATATAACTTAAATTAAAGCGAGTTTACAGCTCGGTAGAGCTTGTTGTTAGCGTGCAGAATTGCAACTAATCAATGGCTACTTTGAATCGGATTTGGAATATTCCTGATGAATTAAAAATATTTTGTGGATTTACACGTATATGACTGATTACAGCATCTGGGGGAGTTGAGTATAGACAGCACCATTAACGGAGTAGCTAAAGTTAGACTCTTCAGCAACCATACCACTTGACCCTGGTAAAAAAACAAGCGACCCGTAACAAACTGTGTATTTGATGGAATACCTAATGTTGCACTACTACAATCACAATTAATACTGGCTGCTGAATAGCGGAAGCGGATAGTGCCATCTTCATAATAGTACAGTTTGAAAAGTACATCCGCCGCTCTGACCAAATCTGGGGTATTATTCCATGCCACAATGAAGCGTCGGTTTGGCGTTGAACCTATTATGCCGTAGGTAATATTTCCGCCAGAAGAAGGGTTGATATCATCCCAGTATGGCGCTATCAGCTGTGGCGGGGCAGTAATGGGAAGCGTTGAATTATTGTGCATAGACCAGCCAGTATCTATAGCCAATCCGCCATTGGAGTGAATATGTACCTGACTTGCATAAAGAGTACTACCAAAGGGGAAGTCAAAACCAATATCTACTGTTTTTGTACTGTCATCACCCGCATTCCATATTGATGCTGGCGATTCTAAGGCTGTTTCTGGAACTAGTGTTTTTATATATAGTCGGCAAAAGCATAGGAGCTAAGTCAAAAGGAAAACAAGCAACGTCACTATCATTCTTAGGATTCTGGTTTTCATTATTGTTTTATCAGCAAGCATTATAAAGGTGCTAATAGAATAATAGCTTTAATCAGAAGGGTGAAGTTGAGAAGATAAAGTGAACTTAACGAATAAAATACAGGCAGTACTGAGGACATAATCCTCAGTCGCCTAGCTACTAAGCAAAAAACCTATAAGCACGCTATTGAGATGATGCATGGCATTCGGATAACACCACAGCAACATAAGCTTGATGAGGCGCTTATTTTTTATTGTTAAAGAGATTACTCACAACTTTACACATAAAGAATTTCATGGCTTTCTGGCTACACCTGAATCAATCGCTGCTTGTGCAATAGCTTTTGGTATCGTCTTCCGTAAACGTGAGTCTAAAGGCTTTGGGATTATATAGTCGGCACCAAATGAAAGGGATTCCAGATTATAAGCGTCTAAAACACTCTCAGGTACAGGCTCATGCGCAAGCTTGGCAAGGGCATGTACTGCTGCAATTTCCATTTCACGATTGATAGTTGTCGCGCGTACATCTAAGGCGCCACGAAAAATAAATGGAAAACCAAGAACATTATTGACTTGATTGGGGTAATCACTGCGCCCTGTTGCCATAATAATATCGGGGCGTGTTTCTAGCGCTAATCGAGGTGCAATTTCAGGATTTGGATTTGATAATGCGAAGACAATCGGCTTATCTGCCATTTTCTTAAGAGCATCACAACTAAGTAGATCAGGCCCTGAGACACCGATAAAAATATCTGCATCGGTACAGGCATCTTCCAATGTACGCTGATTTGTTTCTAGCGCAAACTCCTGCTTATATTGATTGATATCTTCTCTGCCACTGTGGATAACGCCCTGTCGATCAATCAAATAAATATTGTCTTTTGCTGCTCCCATATCATTGAGTAAACGCATGGAGGCAATACCTGCCGCGCCTGCACCTAAACAAACTATTTTTGCATCTTCCAGCTTCTTACCTTGAATTTCCAGTGCATTGATAAGTCCAGCGGCAATAATAATCGCAGTGCCGTGTTGATCATCATGAAATACGGGAATATCCAATGATTCTTTTAACCGTCGTTCGATTTCGAAACAAGATGGTGCTGCAATATCTTCGAGGTTGATACCACCAAAAGTATCGGCTATGCGCTCTACCGTTTCTACGAACTCATCAATATCTGATGTATTAACTTCTATATCAAACACATCGATGTCGGCAAATTTTTTGAATAAAACTCCTTTGCCTTCCATAACTGGCTTGCCTGCGAGCGCACCAACATTTCCCAAGCCTAAAACGGCTGTTCCATCGGTAATAACACCCACAAGGTTTGCTTTGGCTGTGTATGTATAAGCGGCTTCTGGATCATGATGAATTTCCATCACGGGCTCTGCTACACCAGGTGTATAAGCTAGAGCAAGATCATGTTGGGTTTCAGTAGGCTTGGTTATTGCTGTTGCAATTTTTCCAGGGCGAGGTTCTGCGTGATATTTAAGCGCATCTTCTTTATAGGTGTATGACATGGTAATCCTGTTTTGGGGTTATTCTACAATTTTAATCAATTGACCAGGACGTGGCTCGCCCTTTGGAAACATACCGTTAAGTAGACGGAGTTTTTCTTTGGCATATTTTTTGATTGCACTGCTTCTAGCAAGCGAAGCATAGGTCATGCCAGGTCGGGCGGTAATGACTCTGATACGTCCAAATGATTTTTTTCCTGTTTTATATCTCAGCCCCTGTATGCGATTGTGATACCCACGATCATTGTCTGGACGAGAGCCTGCTGAGCCAAATTTACGTGCTGCGGTGACTACTTCATGCAGACGCTTATCATTACTAGGATGCGTTGAAAATGTACCATGATAAGTTGGGGGTTGCTTGCCTTGTGAGCGTGCTAGGTATGTACTAAAGTCTTCTTGCGCTTTCAGCACTTCCACAACCTTAATCATATTCTCTGGACGATAACCTACGCGCGCGAGATATTCAGAGCCTAATCTATCGGCTTCTAGCTCATGCTTACGACCATAACCTCGGACAACAGCCGTACTTAGCATATTGATTGATCGTGCATTTTCTTTACCTACTTTATTAATCAGTACAGAGGTGAGAACACTAGTCGCTATATTTCGGGTTTGCTGACGAACACCATGACGCGCTGTCACGTGCCCTATTTCATGCCCAAGAACGCCTGCAAGTTGCGCTTCTGATCCCAGATAAGCCATCAAGCCCGTTGTGATATAGATATAACCACCAGGAAGCGCGAAAGCATTAATACTTGGATCATCAACCACAGTAAAAGTAAACTTTAGATTTCCACGATGGCTGTGCTTGGCAAGTTGCTGACCAATATTATTAACATAAGCTTGAAGCGCGGCATTGTTATAAGGCTTATACCGCTTTAATACTTGCTTATGTTGGCTTCTCCCCATAGATATTTCTTGAGATTCTGACATCAATACAAAGTTATTATTACCGCTAACAGGGTTTACAGCGCAACCTGAAAATAGCCCAAAAGAGGATATTAATGCAGTTGCCAGAATTAGTTTTTTTAATTTCATATGATCAAACTCCGATTTGTAGCAGCCTGAAGATCAAACAAGCCTTGCACCTGCTATTCCAGTTTAAGGTAGTGTGGGTCTCGAATCCTTATATGTCTTTTCTTTCCATGCTTGTAGAGTATGCCAGTAACTATAATGATTCTTCCTTTTAGATTTGGGGTCTTTAAAACCTTAAAATTCACCAAGTCAGGCTTCTTGATTGTAATATAAATTTTCTTTTCAAGCTCAATAGTTATCTTGTTCTTTCGACGCTTAATCTTTTGTACAGTTCCACGCAAGCGAATATAACCTTTACGGCTAGCCTTTAATGAGTCAGCCTCTTGAATTGAAAATGCAGTTTGTTTCCAGATGTTGAGGCGTTTGCTTTGTGCTTTTTGTTCTGCACTAGCATAACACTGTGTATAACGATTATTAGGTGGAATAACAAGGAATGTAGCCAACCCCTTCTCAAGCATAAATTCTGAGATATTGGTATTGTCAGGGGTAAAAACATGGGCAAGATGTCGCCCGTATTTATCATGACGTTGCTTTCCCATTTGTAATTTAATTTGGTAGTGGGACTTAACAAGTAAGGCTCGAAGTTCCTCGGCTGCCTGACCTGCATAGTCTTCAGCTCTTCTTTTGTGGTGTGAGGTTTCAGGGGTATCTATACCAATAATACGAACTTTGCGCCCATCGGCAAGTTTAAGGGTATCACCATCATAAACCCACTTTACTGTCGCTTTTTCTACCTTTCCAGATGGCGGGCAGGAATATGCATAAGCACAAACAAAAAAGGTACTCGTTAAGAGTACCTTTTTTATCAAGCTTACCAGCATATAGATTATTTTCTGCCGTAACGCTTGTTGAATTTGTCTACCTGACCCACAGACTTGTTAAGGCTCTGCTTGCCTGTGTAAAAGGGGTGAGACTGGCTTGAGATTTCCACTTTAACAAGAGGATACTCATTGCCATCTTCCCATTTAATGGTTTCTTTTGAAGACAGTGTAGAGCGTGTCAAAATTGAAAAATCAGCATTTACGTCTTGAAATACTACATCTTTATAGTTGGGATGAATATCAGCCTTCATGGGAAATTCTCTGTTATCGCTTTGATGAAATTTAAAGAGCGAGGATATTAGCAGAAAAGGATATGGCGATACAAGAAGTAAATTCACCAAATCTGGGATAAACAATAGGTATAGAGAACACAGAGGTTAATCCCATGTTATTTTTGCTATTACTCTGTGTTCTCTATACCTACTGATAACTACTTAGTTACGTAAGTTATATCCATTGACGTACTGACGTCAGTACTGGTTTACATTCGATGAGTATAAATAGTATCCAACATCGATTCTATCTCTTGGCAGTGCGAGCGCACTGTACACAAAAGCGTAGCGAGTATCTATTGCACTACATTATTTAAGGTGATTCTGGCAATGCCACTAACCCATTTTCATGAAGCTGTTTATTATTGTTTGAGAGATACAATAGATTCATAAAGTATCGGCTAGACTTTTTTACGGGATTTTTTCATCACCTGACACTCAAGCTCCCCATCTGCTAGACGCACATGAATAGCATTTCCTTTTGAAACGCTTTTAATAGAATGAATTATTCTCTGCTCTTCATCACGGGCAATGGCATAGCCTCTTTGCAAAGTAGCAAGCGGACTAATGGCATTCAGCCGCACACTGAGTGTTTGTAGGGCCTGCTTCTGCGTGCTTAATCTGCTCTGGATACAATGCTCAAGATTTATTTTTAATATCTGTAGCTTATTGTGCTGTTGCTCATATTGTTTCTGAGGAGAGTTATTAAGCAGGCCTTGCTTCAGTGATTCTAACCTTAGCTTTCGTTGTGCAGATTGGTTCTCGACACTCTTACGTAATCGAATTTCCAACTCATCCAGTCGCTGAGCATGTTGGTGTAAACGTGTTGTGGGGTTTTGTGTATTGAGCGAGTTGTGTAGCCATGTGAGCTTATCCCGCTTACTGGTTAGCATATTCTTAATATGGTTTTTCAAGCGCTGCTGCAAGCCTTTTATATGCTTATCTAGCTCTTGGCTTTCGGGGCTAATAAGCTCAGCTGCCGCAGATGGCGTAGGCGCGCGCTGATCACTAACGAAGTCAGCAATGGTGAAGTCTATTTCATGCCCTACCCCAGTCACAATAGGAATCTCGCTTTGAAAAATAGCGTGGGCAACCACTTCTTCATTAAATGCCCATAAGTCTTCAATAGAGCCGCCACCACGCGATAATAAAAGCACATCGCATTTTTTATCATCATTGGCTTGCTGTAGAGTGCTAACAATCTGAGGAGCCGCTTGTGATCCTTGCACTGCTACGGGGTAGATTAAAACAGGAATTTGTGGGCAACGACGTTTAAGCACATGAAGAATATCGCGGATAGCTGCGCCTGTAGGCGATGTAATCACGCCAATACGAAAAGGAAAGGCAGGGAGTGATTTTTTATACTCACGCTCAAATAATCTTTGTTCCGCCAGCTTCTTTTTAAGCGCATCATAAGCTTTTTGTAACTCCCCCTCGCCCGCCTCTTCCATTTGTTCAACAATAAGTTGGTATTCACCTCTTGCCTCATAAAGCCCAGCACGCACTTGAATAAGAACTTTAAGCCCATTTTCTGGTTTGCAGCGTGAGCGTAGTGCACGATTACGGAACATCGCACAGCGCACTTGTGCTTTAGCATCTTTTAAGGAGAAATAGAGGTGACCAGAAGAAGGCTTGGCAAGATTAGAAATTTCCCCCTCAATCCAGAGCAAAGGCAAAGCATCCTTTAGGAGCAAGGCAACTTCGGCATTGAGTTCGGATACAGTGAGGATGGTTCGGTCTTGCTGCATGGTTATTGAGGTCTAAATTAAAGGAATATAAAGTTGAAGATTATACAGCAGGCATTAAAAAGGCCAGATTAATCTATCTGGCCTTAGTGTCTATCGTCTCGCTTAAAAAATCAGACTGAAATTAAAGTCTTGGCCCCGCATCCTTGGCCGCTTCTGCTTGCTTCTGTGCATCTTCTGCCTGTTTTAATGCTTTTTTAGCTAGCTTGATTGCTTTATCTGAATCTTTTTCATCTGCAATTTTCTTAAGCATTTTTCCAGTATCTCTCCATTCAAAGCCTAATTCAGCTGCTTTTTTGTTAGCATCTTTAGCAGCTTTCACAATAGATGCTAAATCATCGCCTGCTTGAGCCGCCGATGCTGAAATTGTAAATAAAGTACCAACTAATAATGTCTTAAAATTCATACATATTCCTCCTATAGGTAAGCTTTTGTCGTTATATCAATCATTTTTAGCAGTTTACCCATACAAGGTCAATCTCTATAATAAGCGACTAATTTACAGTATAGGGAAAGATCATGAGAATTTTGGAAGATGCTTTAACGTTTGATGATGTACTCCTCGTACCTGCACATTCAACCGTGTTACCTGCGGAAGTAGATCTAAAAACAAGAATTACTCGTGACATCGCTTTACAAATTCCTCTTGTTTCTGCCGCTATGGATACAGTGACTGAATCAAGGCTCGCTATTGCTATGGCACAGGAAGGTGGCATTGGCGTTATTCATAAGAACATGAGCATTGAGCAACATGCTCGCGAAGTGCAACAAGTAAAGAAGTTTGAAAGCGGTATTATTACTGACCCTATTACCGTTAGCTCTAGCGTTACGGTGAAAGATGTAATGGACTTAACCCATCAGAAGAAGATTTCAGGCGTTCCTGTTGTTGATGGCGATAACCTTGTAGGTATTGTTACCGCACGTGATCTTCGTTTTGAAACTAAAATGGATGCACCGATCACTTCAGTAATGACGCCTAAAGACAAGCTAATAACGGTTAACAAGGGCGCATCTAGAGAGGAAGTAAAGGCTTTGCTTCATAAGCATCGCATTGAGAAAGTGCTGGTCGTTGATGATAACTTTCATTTGTATGGCCTAATCACTGTTAAAGACATTCAAAAATCAACCGACTATCCTCTTGCAAGTAAAGATAGTAGTGGCAGCCTTATAGTCGCTGCTGCTGTTGGCACAGGGCATGGCACAGAAGACCGCGTAGCTGCATTGGTTGAAGCTGGTGTAGATATTATTGTGGTGGATACCGCACACGGTCATTCACAAGGCGTGCTAGATCGTGTGAAATGGGTAAAATCAAATTACCCTGATGTACAAATAATTGGTGGCAATATTGCGACGGGTGCGGCGGCAAAAGATCTTGTAAGCGCTGGCGCTGATGCGGTAAAAGTTGGCATAGGCCCTGGCTCGATCTGCACAACTCGTATGGTTGCTGGCGTGGGTGTTCCTCAGATTACAGCATTAATGAATGTTGCCAAAGCACTAGAGGGAACAGGTGTTCCATTTATTGCTGATGGTGGCATTCGTTTCTCAGGTGATGTTGCTAAAGCACTTGCATCAGGCGCATCTACCGTGATGATGGGTGGCATGTTTGCGGGCACTGATGAGTCCCCTGGTGATGTTGAGATCTATCAAGGGCGTTCTTATAAAGCTTATCGTGGTATGGGATCACTCGCTGCAATGGCAGAAGGTTCAAGCGATCGTTATTTCCAGTCGGAGAATGCAGCAGATAAATTAGTACCCGAAGGTATTGAAGGTCGTGTTTCTTACAAAGGCTCGCTTTCTCCTATTATCCACCAGATATTAGGCGGCTTACGTTCTAGTATGGGATATGTTGGCTGTGCTGATCTTGATGAAATGAAAACTAAAACAGAGTGCGTAAAGATTTCGAGCGCTGGCGTGGTTGAATCTCATGTTCATGATGTCACTATTACCAAAGAAGCGCCTAACTATCGGGTGTAGAGGGAAGTGACTCTGAGTCGGGGCTTAAAGAAGCCTCGGCTTGTAGCATCACCGATTGAACCAGTTGTTTATAGGATTCTTTGTAATCATTTAGGATATTCTGGTAAACCACATTTGTATCAAAGTTGATCGCATCTTCTTGTAATCCTAATGCAAGATCATCAATCCATAGAATTTCATAAATAGGTAGCCACTCACCTTCCGCTTGGAGCGTAATTTCTGGGTTAATAATGTATTGCCCTTCTTCAAGAGGGTAAAATAAAGAGTACGAGCCTATAGACTCACTAAACACATTGTTATTCACAAATATACTCTGAATAAAATTAGCATCATGGTACTCATCAGGTAAAATATTCTCAGGAAAATGGGAAATAGATGCAGCGATATTTTCACCATTAAAAGCAGCATTACTAAACACCATATTCTCTGGCAAAATACGGTAAAATAATGCAATCATAAGGTTAAGGACAAAGAACTCTGGCTGCTTATTTGATAACTTAATCAGTTGATTGTTTATACGAATACTAATAGTTTCAGGCTTGAGTAAATCATAAACATAGGAAAGCTGACGCTGCGCATAGTAGTGATGCAGACACGCTTGTTCCAAAGCAATTTGAAAGGGGTTTAATCCCTTGTTATTAGTTAAAAATGGATCAGCTCCCAGATAGTTTACAAGGGTAATAATACCAGGCTTACCTAGCCATGCTGCGATCATAAGTGGCGTCTGATTAAAAGGACCACGATAATCAATCCCATACTTTTTGATTAGCCTTTTCACGGCAACCCGCTGATCCTGCTGGTACATCATAAAGTACTTTTTCAGCAATGTTTGCATACCGTCATGGGGATTAAGCGCTGGTTTAAAACCGATATTAACTAGAGCATTTCGTGCTTGATGATCTTCATACACAAGTGAATATTCAAAGAGGGCCAGCTTTGCTTTTTTATCATTCTTTTCTAGCGCGGCCATAAAGAGATCACTAATAGCCGCCCCCGCATACACATCCCAATTTGGCACCCCCTGTTTTAAAACATCATCCCTGATTTGTTGTGCTTGATCATTATTGCCCTGAGCCTCAAGACGAGAAAGCTCTTCCTGCCATTCAGTGTCACTTGAGTTGCTATAGTCAATAGAAGATAAGTCATCAGAAGATAGTGATTGAAGGTTCAGTAATTTAAGTAACTGATGATCTTGCTGCTCTTCAATCCAGTACAAGTTTTTTTCTGCCCGTGTAATGGCAACATAAAGAGCATTGATATAAAACTTACAAATTTCTAGTGATTTATCTTTTTTATTTTTATTTCTAGCATATTCAAAATCATGATCTAGTTGATCTATTTGCATATTTTCGCTCAGTGCTTCAAAGCTACTGGCATCATGGCTAATAAAGTTATAGAGGATAATATTCTGATATTCTAGGCCTTTTGCCTCTTGAATAGAAAAAATCAGTGGTGTGACAAATTTTTCCTTAGCCATTGCCTTGTGGTCTTCATGTAAAACAATAACTGCAAAATCCTTTGATGAACCTGTTTTTTCATTCACTTCATTAATCGTTCGTGCATTATCATCCAGCAATAGAATGTCGCCTCTACTGTGTTGACTTGCTGTCATCAAATAATGGCTTTCATGGTCGATAGAACCAAAACGATAGTTTTTTAGCTTAAGTACTTGATTGGCAAGCTCTGTAATTTCAGGAGAGTTTCGATAGTTTGACGTAATAATACGTGTAAGTATCTTAGTGGCATGCTGACTATCTTGATGTAGAAAGAGTGATTTTATTTTTGCCCAAGAGAAGAAATTTGGATGAACAAGCTGGTTAGAATCGCCACAAACCATAAAATTATCAGAGTTAGAAAGGCTTTGTAAGATAAGGGCAATCTGGATATTAGTCATATCCTGAATTTCATCAATCACCACATAATCAAAAGATGGTAATTGCTTGCTTAAATACTCATGACTAATAATATTAATATCGTAATAATGCTTCTCTTTTAGAAACCCCAGATACCTTTCAAATAATGCATAGACTTCTTCCCGATCTTCTGGCAAGAAAATAGTCTGTTTAATACCTAGGTCTAAATACTCTTCCTTGACTAGATAACCAAAAGCAATGCTTGTCCCCGTTATCACGCCGCGAAACTCCTCAAACAGAGCGTGGGTGTTTTTTATAGAGGTCGTATTGATACGATGGGCATGCCATTTTGAGAATGTCTGAAAATCAATGGCACGCATCATAGGAACTTCAATACTATCTAGGAGTTCCTGAAAGGAAAGAAAACTAAGATGCTGTGATGTATTCTGGTAGTTATTGGAATAGTAAAGCTTTCTGGAATGCTTACTTAAATAGGTAGACTGAGTAATATAAAGCACCCTACCCTCCATAAGTTTCATTTTTTCCAACATAAGAATAGATTTACCACTACCCGCTGAACCTGCAATGATAAGAGGGCAATGTAGCGCATAAATTTCTTGCTGACTTGCATCAAAAGAAATCACCTTATCCAGTATGTGAACACGATTACTATCACACGAGATATGCGTGAGCGGTTGTTGCTCTGAATCGGTTTCTGATAATGAGTGAACTGATGGTATACGCTGCTTTTGGATGGTTATGCCACGACGTAAGAATTGAGACTTGGAATAATCATGATTCTTAATATATTCCAGTAGTAAAATCAGAGTTTCTTGTTGGTATTTGTATAAAGAGAATAAAACCCTGTTGGTTCTATCCAAGCGCGCGCTATAGAGGTTAGATTCTAACTTTTTTACATCAGCCGAATAGAAATCACCGGCTTCTAAAAATCCTTGCAACTTGGGGTAACTTTTTATTTCAGTGGTATTGAGGTTATTGTAAAGAAGGATTCGCATAGAGTTGTTTTAACGAGTATTCCAATAATTTGTTGACTACATAACAGCATATCAACCTTTAAATAAATCAAATAGGTGGCATTCCGCGTAATAGTAAAGCCATGGATTTAAGGATGAGTCAACGATTGAGCCTTCATTTTAGAGTAGTCTGCTTTTAAAAATATCTGCTTTAAGTGTTAACCGAATAATCTAATGCCATACATTCATCAGATTATTAAAAATAATTATAAACAATATTACTGCATAAGCTTTTATGTAGAAAAGAACTAAAGCATTCAATAAGGGTTGTTTTTAAACATAAACAATAGTGATGACCAAGATTATAAAAATAATCTGATCGAACCCCCAACATTTCCTTAAGTGTGTATACAGGTATTAATCATCACTATAAGTTAATCTACAAGGGGTTTAAAGCTAGAGTCACATCTAAAATTCAACTTATAAGCCACATAATAACAAAAAATAAAGAGGTGGCATGATGGCCATTAAACTAATAACAAACATACTCAAAAATCTAGCACCCTCTTATTTCATCAGGTTTGCTAAAACAAGCCTATTAACAATACTGATGCTTTTGTGGGCACAACCTGCCCTCGCAGCCTGCCCTGATGAAACCAAAAAGAATACTTTGTGGTATACAGATTACTACCAATATTACGACTATGACAGCCGTAGTGATAATTATAAATCTTCTGGTATTTTTACCATTGAGGCAGGATCAACTGGCGGAAGAAGAACATATAACCCTAACAATGACTACTACGGCGATATAGCTGTCGCTGCAGATGGATATATTTATATTGCCTCTTTAAAAAATGGGGATATTATTAAGTTTTCAAAGGATGGTAGGACACGCATAGGCAGCATTGGAAGGTTAAATGCTGGCAACCTCCCTAATGGACTCGCCTTTGATGAGAATGGCTACTTATACGTGGGCTACTGGGCAGGTGCATACTATCAAGTAAAAGATATCAACAACTTAAATTCATACTCAAAGTGGTTTGATCCCCGCACACTTTTCAATGGCTCTAATGTAGGCTCATCAGGAGATGTTATTTTTGTAGGAGGTAAGGCATACGTATCTATAAATGATAATAACATGAAAGATTACCTTATAGAATTAACACTCTCAAATGCTAATATTGTTAGCAGTAGTAGGATTATTGGGAGGTTGCCAGATGCGTCTTATGGCTTATCAACAGATGGCTTTGGTCGAGTATTTGTAGGTTCAGAAAAAACAGTTAAACAGCTTAATATACCAAGCAACAAATCTTTATATGGACAATATTATACAATTCCTACCCAAATTGTTGCAACCGACACCGCTGCTACAGGAAATATATCAGGGCTAAGTAGTGTCAATGAGTCATTGAGCAATGCTGACTGTAGTGCAACGCTCAGCATCCGTACAACTATCATCAATGATGATGGGGGTAATATCAACATCAACGACATAAACCTAATAACAAATGCAGGTAACCTAGCCTTTAACAACGCTTCATCCACTGGAGGAGGAGGTATCACATATATATCTGATGCGTTGAATCTCGGTGCAGGTAGCTATGATCTAGAAGCAGGGAGGTATAGTGGCTACAGCTTAGGAGAATGGTCATGTACGCATAGCAATGAGTCTATAACCAACTATCGTAACCCTCCTCAAAATACCAAGATCAGTATTAATATAGCCAAAGGTGATAATGTCGTCTGTAACATCACATACGATGATAAACCCCCTAATAAGTGCTTTGCTATGACTGATAATGCCTCAAAGCTTTATAAATTTGACTTGGATATAAGTACTGCACCTGTCGTTGTGGATACAAAGAGATTGCTAAATGGTGAAGCTGCAACCTACAGAGCATCAAACAGCTCTATTTATACTTTTAATCAGGATCTTGGTGCACAAGACGAAGATAAGCCCTCTGATCTGTACAAAGTCTCTTTGGATGGAGCCGTCACATTAGTAAAAAAAGCTTTCTTGTCTAAAAAAGCAAATGGGGCTGAATTTGTCCGCTATGTTGATGGCCGTGAACATCTTATTACATTACAGAATAAGAACCATTCAACAATCTCTATTTTTGATGCTACAGATTTAACAACAGCAACACCACTAGAAACCATTACACTACTCACCCCTGATGGCGGAAGTGCTCATATGGATGGTCTAGCAATCAATCCTTTAACAGGAGAAGTATTGGTAAGTGATGATATTGATAGTGGTGGTACAAACTCAAGCACTGACCATTCAAAAATATATTCCGTTAACATGAGTACAGGCACGTTAACCTTGCTAGTAACATTAAAAATCCCAGGAATTGAAACGGAATCACTAGCATTTGATGAGGATGGCTACCTATATACAGAAAATGACAAACTGCGCGACGAAAATGGAAACCTAGTTCAAAATCCACCCTATAACCGCAAGATATTTAGAATAAACTTATCAACAGGTGATCTTACCGCTGTTGAAAATATTGCGACTATTTCTGGTGATATTGAAGGCATGTCGTGTACGGGCAGCAAGGTGTTCACAGCTCCTCCGCCAAGCTTCACAAAAGAATCAACCCCAAATACTGCTGAAGCTGGGAATACCGTATCCTTTACTTATAAAATTAAAAATGACTTAGGGTTGGATTTAAGCCTTGATTTTAATGATGATTTAAGAGCGGTAAATGATTTTATTGGGACAATAGTCAATGAAAGTATTGCTCCAATAACGGGTGTCTATATACCCAATACACTCAGCATTACAAATGCAAATGGGACATCTACCTTTAGTAACAATAACAAGACACTAGCAATTAATCAGTTATCCATTGCAGCTCACACTACAGCAACAATTCAGATTGATATGTTTGTGCCTAACAGCCTTGATGCTGGTAATTATTTCACTCAAGCAGCTCTCCGTAATCTAGTGTATAGCGGGGCTATCAATAACAATAGTAGTACTATTGTATATTCAGATGACCCAACTAGTGCTAACTTCCCTGACCCCACACTATTAACCGTGACATCCATTAATAGCTGTGATGCTTTAACAGGTAATATAAATGCAGGCTTATCACCCGTTAGCAGCCTTACAAACAACGATAAGATATTCCTCGGCTCTACTGATCTCAGCAATAAAGAAGGCCACCTAAAAGCCTTTAATGTAGATGCAGCAGGCGCGGTTACTGGTAATGCTCTATGGGATGTAGCTTCGCTGATGGATGCAACAATACGAAGCACTCATCTTTATGCAAGTGATGACAGCTTTCAAAAGTCAACACTCAGTGGCCTTTCAACCATACTAACGTACCATGATTTTGGGGTAGCTAATACTGGTGCAGTAACGGCTTTAACCACTAGCATTAATAATGCCAAACTTGGTTCACTCTCAGCCGGTAGCCATCTAGCTCTTATCACTAATGAGATGGATACTCTAGGCTATCTTAATGATCCCTATTATCGATCGCATTACACCAGTACTATTGCTTCACGTACCAAACGATTTCTTGCCAGCAGTGATGATGGTTTCTTGTATGCCTTCAATCAGGAAGATGGTGAGCTAGGTTGGGGCTGGATGCCACATAGCTTATTATCTGAATTAAAAGATGGCTCAGCTGCCTTTATAAGCAAGCATTATATGCAGGGCGTTATAGATGTTGTAGACATCAAAGATTCAACAACCTCTTATAAAAGCTATGTGGTAGGAAGTTATCGACAAGGGCTAGGGCATTATATACTTCGCTTAAGTGATGATGAACATAGCAACCTTGATAATGTAGTATGGGAGCAAGATCTTAATGGCCTCAAGACATCATCACCTAATAATGGCAAACCTGAGTATTTCAAAGATGCTTCAGGTACGGCCTATATCGCTTATGTCGCTTCAGATGATAATAGCTCAACACTGTACATTAAAAAGATAACTGATAGCTCAGTAGTCAATACCATTTCTCTTGGCACAGGAGTCATTATAACCTCTACACCTTATATCATGGCATCGCTAGATGGCGGCAATGGCAAAACTATTTTCATTGGAGATAAGGATGGAAATATATATTCAACAAACTTGCTCGATTCTAACGGTGCATTGAATTCAAAAAATACGATCACTAGCGGATTAAACTCGGCAGTATCAACACTTAAACTTAACACCTCTGATACAGGTCCAGTGCTCTTTATTGGTGGCGCGCGCTCATCCAAAAACAATGGTTACTATCTGCGCGCTCAGTCTGCTGGTCGTCTGACAATGTTTAAATATAATAGTGGGAACTGGGAGCGCCAGTGGACTAGCGCTACATCAGGTGCAACGAGGTGGATGAAAGATAATAACAACACTATTGTAGCGGATATCAATGACAATAATGTTATCAGCCTTCAAACTGGTTCAACCATTACTGATAATGCTTATATTGTAGCTGATAGTATTGTGTTACCTGTTATGCATGCTCCAGATCCAAATAGTAATAACTGTGATGGAGCTTCATACTATTATTTTTATAATCTTACAGATGGGCACTTCCCCACCAATACGTTTTATAGTGGAACCACTGCGGTAACAGCAAAGCTAAATCTGGGTGTTGGCAAAACCAGAGCTCTGCACCTCGCCAACCTATTAGGTTCAGACAGTATGCTAGGGCTAGGCATGTCGGATCAGACTAGTGCGGGAGGCACAGGGATCAATACTAGCATTATCATTAAAGATCCTTTTACTGCAGGCATTCGAAGTTGGAGAGAGTTAAGAGATTAAATAATAGCCATTGTTATTTAACCTATTCAATACTTTGACTACATTAATTGATTTAATAATAAGTGGGTGATTCACAATGCAGAGCCACCCACTTTATTAAACCCCCACACATAGCTCACTATTCATTCACTTCCACCCAATTCTTATACAGTTTTATTCATCATATCAACTAACTCGAGTTGTTCAGATCCTCCTTAAGTGTATATACAGGTATAAATCATCATGATGTGATGATAAACAACCCTGCAAAACTAGATAATAACAAAAAAAATAGGCGGATAAGTATTATGATCCCAAAAACGAATATATTTAAAACTGTCAAAAATATAGCTCTCTCCTATGCTAATAAACTAACTAAAACAAGTTTGGCTATAGTATTGGTGTGTACAGGAATACAGCCTGCTTTTGCTATATTTGACCCCATATTGATTGAGGATGATAACTATCATCGAATATGGAAAATTGATGGGGCTAATAACGTTAGCGATCTTATAGGTGCGAAACTAAATATTGCTAATGGCAACGGCCCAAAGCTCGTACATGTTGGTGATTATCCGCAAGGGTATAATATTCAAGATCTTGCCATGGACAACAACGGCGTAATGTGGGCTCTCGCCGCTGGAAACAATCAAAATGGTGCAAAGCCAGGGCACGCCTATATTGGAAAAATAACAATAAAGGCAGGTAAGTACTCTTTTACAAATATTGTGGATTTAGGAAAAACCTATGCTCAAGGTGGAGATGACCACGGCAAAGCCCTCATTTGGGATCCAGACAATAAGTATTTTATCTATGAAGCCAACCCTGTTGCTAAATCGAATGGTGCTCAAGAAACAGTATTGAAAGCTTACGACCCAGCCTCCCAAACTGTTGTTGCAGATCCATGGGGAACAGGTAGAGATGAAATAACTATCACACTCCCAGTAGCTCAAGACTATACATACACGCAAGCATTGGCTTTTTCTCCAGACGGCGAACTCTATGCATCTGTTGGAAACTTGCCAGCCATTATCATAAAATTAGAGCGTGATGCAAACCATCTGTTAACGGGGAAATCAACACTGGTTGGTGCAGCAGGTTTAGACAGAACACTCCAAAACACTGAAGTTATATTTTTTGCTCCTGATGGTAAGTTTTACATTATTGAATCAAATGGAGGTAGTGAAGAAACAAGAGGAAAAATGTATCAGGTTGATCTTTCAACGGGAACTACTACTGAGATTGTTGATCTTGATATTAACCTTAGTGCTACTGTGACAAACCCGCTCGACCGTGGCGGGCGGAGGGACTGGGAGGGAATGCAGTTCTATACGCCTGTTTATGCTGGAAAGAAAAGCTGTCCTATTAAGAACAAAAAGAACACTCTGTGGTATACAGATTATTCAGATTGTGACCCTTCTGGCATCTTTACCATTGAAGCGGGATCAACAGGCGGAAAAAGAACATACACATCTAATGACCTCTATGGAGATATAGCTGTTGCTGCAGATGGCTATATCTATACTGCCTCTATGAATAGTGGAAACATTATTAAGTTTTCAAAGGACGGCAAGAGGAATTTAGGCAGCATAGGAAAGCTGGGCGTTGGCCTCTTTCCTAATGGACTGGCTTTTGATGAAAATGGCTACTTATACGTAGGTTACTCTATGGGTAAATATTATCAGGTAAAAGATATCAATGATTTCAGCTCATACTCAGAATGGTTTGATCCACGTGGTTTTTTTAGTGGTAATAATGTAGGGTCATCAGGAGATATTATTTTTGTAGGGGGTAAGGCTTATGTATCTATCAATGATAATAACTGGATAAACTACCTTATAGAATTAACAGTCTCAAATGATAATATTGTTACTGATAGTAAAATTGTTGGAAAATTACCAAATGCATCTTATGGCTTATCAACAGATGGTTTTGGTCGAGTATTTGTGGCTTCAAAAAGAACAATTAAACAACTTGATATATCAAGCAACAAACCTTCATATGGAAAAAACTATACAATTCCGACCCAAATTATAGCAACGGACAAAGTAGCTTCAGGAGATATTGCAGGGCTGAGTAGCGTCAATGAGTCATTAGGCAATGCAAGCTGTGGTGATGCTCATACAACACTCACTATCAAGGCTAACATCATCAATGATGATGGCGGCAATGCAAGTATTGAAGAGATGAGCCTAAAAGCAAGCTCGCTTAATCTTGTTTTTAACAATGGCACAAATTCAGATAATACTAAAAGATACACAGCTAAGACACTTGACATTCGTACAGGAAATCATAAATTAGAGGCTGGTGAATACACTGGCTACAGCCTTACTGGTTGGTCATGTACGGGGAACTCGAAACTAAGCGTCATTCACCATAATTCTCCTCTAAATACCCAAACAACTATTAATGTTGCCAAAGGCGACCATGTGACTTGTACCATTACATATAATGACTCACCAGCCGAAGTAAACAAATGTTTCGCCATGACTGACAATGTCAAAAAACTATACAAATTTGACCTAGATATAAATACCCCCCCAGTGGTCGTTGATACAACCAAAGCACTAAATGGCGAAGCTGCCACTTATAGGGCAACAGACAATTCTATTTATACATTTCATCAAGACCTTGAAAGCCAAAGTGAAAGGAAACCTTCTGATTTATATAAGATTTCTATGGAGGGAACTGTTTCTCTGGTCAAAAAAGCATTTCTACCTAAAAAAGCCAATGGTGCCGAATTTATCCGTTACAGTGATGGTACTGAAAGGTTTATTACTATACAAAACAAGTACCATTCAACCCTATCTGTTTTCGATGCGACAGACCTAACAAATGCAACACCATTAAAAACCATCAAGCTAACTTTCCCCGACGGTGGAGACGCTCATGTAGATGGCCTAGCCGTCAATCCATTAACAGGAGAAATACTAGTAAGCGATGATTATGAGTTATACAACCCCACAGATCGCGCAGAAATCTACTCTGTCAATATGGAAACAGGGTTATTAAGCCTCGTAACGACACTAGCTATTGTGGGGGTTGATGCAGAAGCACTCGCATTTGCAGAAGATGGAAACCTGTATACCGAAACTGAGTGGGAAGCTCAGGACTCCATATATAGGAAAAAAATCTTCCAAGTAGATTTATCAACAGGAAAACTAGTAGGCGTTGAAGACCTCTCGAAATTTCATGGTGATATTGAAGGCATGTCATGTACAGGAAGCAAGGTAATCACAACAACACTGCCAAGCTTCACTAAGGAAGCCACACCTGATACAACTATAGCTGGAAGCACTGTACACTTTACTTATAGAATAAATAACACGACGAATGCAACCTTAGAGCTAGATCTTAAAGATGATCTAAAAATAGTTAATGATTTTCCTGGAACAGCTGTTAATGAGGCTTTAACTCCTATCAATGCTATCTTTATGCCTACAAGCTTAGGGTTTGGAGGTATACAGTACCAGGCAGCAAACATCATCGATAACAATATACTTGAGATCAAAAAACTCTCCATTCCTCCGAATACATCAGCACAAATTAAAATTGACATAAGAGTACCTTCTAGCCATGAAGCTAATGATTACTTCACTCAAGCAGTTATTAGTAATCTAACCTACAAAGGAGGCGTTGTTGTTGGCGGGTCTCAAAGCATCAACACCCACGTTTATTCCGACGATCCAAACCGTACTGGCTTTCCTGATCCTACTTTAATAAAAGTGACAGAGAACACTGATAAAGGTGGATGTGATGCATTAACAGGTAATATAAATGCAGGTTTATCTCCCGTTAGTAATCTTAAAAACAACGACAAGATATTCCTTGGCTCTACTAATCTCAACAATAAAGAAGGGCATCTAAAAGCTTTTAGTGTAAACGCAGCAGGCGCTCCAACAGGTAATGCTCTATGGGATGCAGCTTCTCTAATGGATGTAACAAAGCGCAGCACTAAGCTTTATGCTAGTAATGCTAACTCTGTAAAATCAAAGCTTAGTGGCTCTTCAAGCAGCCTAACTAGCAATGACTTCGGAGGGGCTAGTGCAAATATGATTACCACCCTAACCACTAGCATTTACAATGCCAAACTGGCTTCTCTCTCTCCAGGTAGCAATTTAGCACTCATTACCAATGAGATGGATACCCTAAGCTATCTTGATAACCCTTATTACCGTTCACATTACACCAGTACTATTGCTTCGCGCGTTAAACGCGTCCTTCTCAGCAGTGATGACGGTTTCTTGTATGCCTTCGATCAAGATGATGGTGAGCTAGGCTGGGGCTGGATGCCACATAGCTTACTGCATGAGCTGAAAGATGGCGCAACTACTTTTAAGAGCGAGCATTATATGCAAGGCGTTGTAGAGGTGATAGATATCAAAGATTCAACAACCTCTTATAAAAGCTATGTGGTAGGCAGTTATCGACAAGGGCTGGGGCATTATGTACTTCGCCTAAGTGATGATGAACATAGTAATCTTGATGATGCAGTGTGGGAGCAAGACCTTTCTAACCTTAAATCATCATCACCTAATAATGGTAAGCCAGCATATTTCAAAGACGGTAATGATACAGCTTATCTCGCTTATATTGCGAGTTCTGACAATAGCTCAGTACTTTACATTAGAAGTATTAAGAATAACGATATAACTTATGCGATTCCTCTAAGCTTTAATTCAGGGGTTAATGCCACCTCTACGCCATACATTATGGCAGCTTTGGATGGCAGTAATAACAAAACTATTTTCCTTGGCGATAAGAATGGCA
The DNA here is from genome assembly GCA_032361185.1 of Lepetodrilus ovalis. Lineage (NCBI taxonomy): Eukaryota > Metazoa > Mollusca > Gastropoda > Lepetellida > Lepetodrilidae > Lepetodrilus > Lepetodrilus ovalis. Next base: position 12,384 of record JAUTBQ010139960.1, on the reverse strand, counting down.
ATATCTATTCAACCGACCTGCTTAATAGTGGTATTTTAAAATCAACATCGGCTATCGCAAATGGACTCAAGACCGCAGTAACATCACTCAATACTACAACTTCAAAGCCTGATCCCGATCCTGTTTTGTTTATCGGTGGCGCTCGCTCTTCTAAAAACAATGATTACTATTTGCGCGCCCAGTCAGCTACCCGCCTAACTGTTTTCAAATATGTAAGTGGAGTCTGGGAGCGTCAGTGGACCAGCTCTGGATCAAGCGCTACGAGATGGAAGAAAGTCTCTGGAAATATCGTAGTAGATAGTGCTGATAGTAGTGTTATCGCCATTCCTACGGGGGCAACCATTACTGATAATGCCTTTATTGTGGCAGACAGTATTGTACTCCCTGTTATGCATTTACGAACAGGTAATAACTGTGATGGTGCATCCTATTATTATTTCTATAATCTAACTGATGGACATTTCCCCACCGATACCTTTTATAGTGGAACAACCGCTCTATCAGCAGAGTTAGAACTGGGCGTTGGTAAAACCAAAGCCTTGCATCTAACCAACCTACTGGGCTCAGATAACATGCTGGGGCTAGGTATGTCAGATCAAACCAATGTAAACGGTACTAAAGGGATTGGTATCAACGCGAGCATTACAATCAAAGATCCATTTACCACAGGTATTAGGAGCTGGAGAGAGTTAAGGGATTAGTTAACACCCTCCAAACTTCAGCTTTTATAACGCAGCAAGAAGCCCTCCTCATACAAAAGAGCGAGGGCTTCTGCGTTTACCAAGGTATTAATTGATTCATAGCTTAGGCATAATACGCAAAAAAACAGAGCCTAAGTACTATGACTATTGAACAAACACTCCAACAACGAAGTGATTCTAAATGCGAACTTTGCACTTCTGATATAGATCTCAGCGTGTATGAAGTTCCCCCTGTCAACAATCCTACCGATGAGCAGTGCATATTGGTTTGCCCTACCTGCCTTGAGCAAATTGAAGATCCTGAGAAACAAGATCCGAATCACTGGCGCTGCTTAAATGACAGCATGTGGAGCCAAGTTCCAGCTGTACAAGTTGTAGCATGGCGAATGCTAGACCGTTTAAAAGCCGAAGGATGGCCACAAGACCTGCTAGATATGCTGTATCTTGAAGAAGACATGCAACAATGGGCTGAAGCCACCAAATCGGATACTGATGATGAAAACAGTGATCCCACCCTAGATTCTAACGGCGCTGTTCTCAATGCTGGCGATGCCGTTACTATTATTAAAGATCTCAATGTAAAAGGTGCAGGCTTCACTGCCAAGCGCGGAACAACGGTTAAGAATATTTCCCTTACCAATAACCCTGAGCAAATAGAAGGTCGCGTTAATGGCACTCGTATTGTACTTTTAACCTGCTTTTTAAAGAAAATAAGCTAAAATAGCTTCCCCTCTCCATACAAGAGTGAGTTGTAAAAGTTTTGAGTAGCCTGAGTTGAGCTTGCGAAACACGGGAGATCAACCAAACCCCGCGTTTCGTACCTCAACGCAGGCTACCTCTATTTTACAGCTCCTCTACAACCCAGCGGTGAATATGTCAGACATAAAAAAAGGCGCACTGGTCTACTACAAAAGCAAGGCAGCACTTGTCACAGATGTGAGTGACAAAATAGATATTTTATTCTTTAAAACCACCAAGCGTGTGCGCGATAAAGATATAACCCTGCTACATCCTGGCCCAGTCAAAGACGTATCAACCCTTGATATGGATATCCCCGAAGCACTGGAAACACTGGATGAAACCCTTGAATTACTAGAAGGCGAAACCGTTCCTCTTGCTGAACTGGCAGAGCTTTTATATGGAGATTTCACACCACAAAGCGCGTGGTCTAGCTGGATGCTTGTGTTCGATGGGCTTTATTTTGAAGGTGATACACAGGCTATCAATGTGCGCCCACTGGATGTCATTGCCGAAGAGAAAGAGCAAAGAGACGCCAAGAAACAACGACAGGAAAGCTGGAACTCACTTATTGAGCGCGTGACCCAAGGAAAAATCGAAGAAGAAGATTACAGCCAACTGGTTGATGTGGAACAAGTCGCCGCTGGCGAACGGGAAAATAGCCGCATCTTAAAAACCATCGGTATTCCTGAAACCAAAGAAGCAGCGCATACCCTGTTACTCAAACTAGGATATTGGAAAGAAGACTACAACCCTTGGCCTCGTCGCATGGGCGCTACCATGGATAACCCTGAGCTAGCCATTCCACCTGCCATTGACTGTGAGCGTGTTGACCTCACTCATCTAACCGCTTGGGCGATAGATGATGTTGGCAACCAAGACCCTGATGACGCTATTTCTATAGAAGGTGATCAGCTTTGGGTGCATATTGCTGATGTATCCTCGATTGTTACACCAGACTCAGAACTAGATATTGAAGCACGCTCTCGTGGCGCAAATCTCTACCTGCCTGATCAAGTCATCCATATGTTGCCCACGGAGATTACCAAGGACTTAGGGTTAGGTTTGCAAGAAACCAGCCCTGCTCTCTCCATTAGTTTTAAAGTGACCGATAAGGGTGAACTGGAAGACATTAATATTTGCTTCTCAACGCTCAACGTAACACGGGTCACTTACGATGATGCTGATCAGGAAATAGCAACAACCTATGCAGATTTAAAAGCATTAACTGACCGCTATCACCAACGCCGTGTTGATAATGATGCTGCCACGTTGGACTTACCTGATGCCAATGTCTACGTTAAAGATGGCGAGATTGTCGTGCGCCCCTACCCTCGTAGCGAAAGCCGCCAGCTTGTAGCAGAGGCTATGCTGTCTGCGGGTGAAGCCATTGCTCGCTTTGCTATCGACAATAGTATTCCCATTCCCTTTGCCTCACAGCCTGAGCCAGAAGAAATCCAGCATCCAGATAAGCTTTCCGAGCATTATGCCTATCGCCGCTTCTTTAAGGCATCGCGTCATGCAACAGAGCCTGACTCCCACTTTGGACTAGGGCTTCCCTACTACACACGCGTAACCAGCCCATTAAGGCGCTACCTTGATTTAATTGTGCATCAGCAACTAAGAGCATTCTTAAACAAAGAACCCATGTTAGAACGCGAAGCACTCATTGAAAGAATCGGCTTAGCAGACGAAGCATCCTTTGCCTTACGCAAAGCAGAACGTTTTTCTAATCAGCACTGGAAAATGCTCTATCTCAAGCAAGAGAAAGAATGGAAGGGAGAAGCCGTTGTCGTCATGCTAGATGATCGCAAGACAACTGTGATATTGCCAGATTTGGCATTAGAACCTAAACTTAGACGCCAAGGGAATGAGGAACTAGATCAAACATTTACCGTACAGGTAACATCCATTAACCTACCCGATCTACAAGCAAATTTTAAAGTCTTACAGTAAGGTAGATCAGATTTTTACCGCGAAATACACGAACCACACAAAATATTTTTCGTGTATTTCGTGTGCTTCGTGGTAAAACAAACTTATGCTGTATAAGTCTTAACACCATCCTGACCCGCAAGAATCAACACATCCGCTGGACGATGCGCAAAAATCCCCATCGTCACCACACCTGCAATCTCATTAACCGTTGTTTCAAACGCAAGTGGATCTTCAACCTGCAATCCTTTTACATCCAGAATAATATTGCCATTATCCGTTATAAAACCTTCACGCAACTCAGGCTTACCACCTAATGCCTCAATCTTACGAGCCACCATATTCTGCGCCATTGGGATCACTTCAATCGGCAATGGAAACGCACCTAACTTATCAACAAGCTTGCTATCATCCGCAATACACACAAATTTATCACTGCCTGCCGCAACGATTTTCTCACGTGTTAACGCACCACCGCCACCTTTAACAAGATGCAAATCTTTGGTTGATTCATCAGCACCATCGACATAAAGCGATAGCTGACCTGCCTCATTAAAATCCAACACCTTGATGCCATGCCCTTCAAGACGCTCTGCACTTGCAATAGAGCTTGCAACCGTTGCCTTAATCTTTCCCTTAATACCTGCTAAAAGATCAATAAAATGGTTGGCAGTTGAGCCAGTACCAATACCTACAATCATTCCATCTTCAACATATTCTAGCGCTGCTTCGGCAGCTGCTCTTTTTAACTCATCCGCATTCATGGGGAATCTCCTGTTCTATTCATAAACTACCGACAATCATACAGAACAATAAGCATTCAATACCAGCTTAATTAAGAAAGTCCTGATTAAGTCGGGTCGAATTCCCTGAGAGGAAAAATAGGGCGGATTTTAATCTCAGGAAAACGACTCATGACTTGATCAGGGCTTTCCTTAAGGCTATACACGAGAAAAAACAAGCACAGCTCATTCACAGCGTTTATTCATTCACCAGTTTATTGACAATTAGAAAATCCAAACTAGACTCATTTAATAAATCTATTATAGCCATTTGATATTTCTTACCTATGAATACTACCCCTGCTTTTTTACTTATCTCTTCTCTTTTTATTCTTTCAAGCTGTGGTGGCGGATCAGCAACGAACGACAATTTTTCCTGTGAACCTCCTGCTGAAATAAAGCAGAATATGTTATCTCTAGTTAATCAGGCTCGTGCTCATGGAAGAGAATGTGGCAACCAGTTTTATAACGCTGCTCCACCTTTGATATGGAATCACAAGCTGGAAACTGCTGCCAAAAAACATTCAAAAGATATGGCAAGCAAAGACTTCTTCAACCATACAGGTTCTGACAACTCCAGCCCCAATAGGCGCGTACAAAATACAGGCTACAACTGGATATATCAGGGTGAAAATCTAGCTGCTGGTGTGGGATCATCAGCTGAAGCTGTAGAGCAACTACTAAAAAGCTCAGATCACTGCCAAAATATAATGAACCCAGCCTATAAAGAATTTGGTGCTGCCTGTAAAAAGAATGTCGATAGTACTTTTATCCTCTACTGGACACAGGAGTTTGGCACACAAAGGTAATAGCTTACCCTCACAAAATAATGCCCCTCTATATTATTGATTCTTAGTCATGAAGAATATAAAAAGTTGCGGATTGAATCTCGTCAGCGTATCTTTTCTAAATGAAAAAAGCCCTGATCGAAAAAATCTTAAAAGCGCGTGTTTATGATGTTGCCAAAAATACACCACTTGAACCTGCCCCCGTTCTTTCAAAACGCCATAACAACCACATTTTCTTAAAGAGAGAAGACCTACAAGATGTTTTCTCATTTAAATTACGTGGCGCTTTTAACTGTGTCTATCAACTTAGCGATGAAGAAAAGCAATATGGCGTTGTTACTGCCTCAGCAGGGAACCATGCTCAGGGCGTTGCAATGGCGGGAGCAAAGCTAGGCATTAAAACCACCATTGTTATGCCAAAAACCACCCCCGACATTAAGGTTCAAGCAGTTAAGGCGCTGGGCGGCAATGCCGTTCTTAAAGGCAATAATTATGACGAAGCTTATGCCCATGCGATCACGCTTGTAGAGAGTAAAAATCTAACCTTTGTCCACCCCTTCGATAACCTTGATGTTATTGCAGGGCAAGGCACTATAGGCATGGAAATATTGCGCCAGCATCCAGACCCCATAGATGCCGTCTTTATTCCTATTGGCGGCGGCGGTCTGGTGGCTGGCATTGGCACCTATCTCAAATATCTCTATCCAGAGACAAAGATCATTGGTGTAGAGCATGAAGAAGCCCCCAGCATGTATGAAGCGCTTAAACAGGGTAAACGCATTATCCTTGATCAGGTAGGTGGCTTTGCCGATGGCGCCGCTGTTAAGCAGGTTGGAAGCAATACCTTTGAGCTTGCTAAAGATGTGGTAGATGAAATGATTCTGGTTTCTACCGATGAAACCTGTGCAGCCATTAAAGATATGTTTGAAGAAACACGCACCGTTCTTGAGCCAGCAGGTGCTTTATCCATTGCTGCATTAAAGAAATATGTCGCAAAGAACAAGATAACGGATCAGCAGCTTATTGCGATTAGCAGTGGCGCTAATATGAATTTTGATCGCTTACGCCATGTTGCCGAGCGTTCAGAGTTGGGTGAATATCGTGAATCTCTCGTTGCTGTAACCATTCCTGAACAGCCTGGCAGCTTTAGAAAATTCTGCAAAGCCATTAGTAATCGCCCCATTACCGAGTTTAATTATCGTTATTCTGATCAGCAAGATGCTCGAGTATTCGCTGGCGTAAAGCTATCAGGTGGCTTTGAAGAAAAAGAAGAGTTACTACAAGAGCTTGAAACAGCAGGCTACCCCGCGCTTGATCTTAGCGATAATGAACTGGCAAAAGTACACTTGCGCTTTATGGTCGGCGGACACGCACCACAGGCAGAGCATGAGGTGCTTTATCGTTTCCGCTTCCCTGAAAGACCAGGGGCATTACTGCACTTCCTAACCAGCCTTGGCACAGACTGGAATATTAGCCTGTTTCATTATCGAAACCACAGCTCAGACTTTGGTAGAGTACTTGTAGGCATTCAAATTCCCCCAGGGGAAAGAAGAAAAGATTTTTGTAAGTTTCTGGATCAGCTCGGCTATGAATGGATTGAAGAGACAGATAATCCAGCCTATAAGCTATTTTTGGTATAAGTGAGATATAAACCAACCAAAGCCACCAATTAGTGGCTCTGGCTGCTTGTTACGCTATTTTCCTAACTTTGTTTTTACCACTGCATTTTTCACATGCTCATTACGTAAATAACGACGACGCATTTGATTAAGCACACGCTGAGCATCAGCCTGTGTACCATATGCACCTATTTGTACACGGTGAACTTGTCCACCGCCTGAAGCAATTGTGCTAACAGCCGCTTGATATCCTTCTTTGGCAAACTCATTTCTAATTTGCTCGGCACGCGCCAAACTCGCGCTTGCTATTAGCTGTACAACATAAATAGGCTTCGCAGCAGGTACTGTTGTACCACCACCTGTATTTGTAGTCGTTGTTCCACCTGTATTCGTTGTGCCAGTATTGGTTGCTGGATCAACGACAGGCTGCGCACAAGAGGCAAGGCCAAAAGCCGAAACCAGAGCAAGTGCTATTAATCTTTTATTAGATGTAATTCCCTTCATTGTAATCTCCTTCGTTTAAAAATTAGGTAACCACTTACATCAACGTCATGTACACCGAAAGGTTACCAAACAAGCCTACTTACGTTTAAGATAGTGTTAATTTTGTTAAATTACAACTGTTTCAAATCATTTCTTATATTTTCAATCGTCTCATCAAACATTTTTCTTTCAGGCTTGGTCAAAGGTAACTCAATCACCCGTTCAACGCCATCACGACCCAATACACAAGGAACTCCCATCGCTATATCTGATTCAGCATACTCTCCATCCAGAATGGTTACCGTTGGCAACACCTGATGACGATCGCGCAATATTGCTTCAACCATTTCTGCAATGGCAGCAGCAGGTGCGCCATAAGCACTACTCGTTTGTTTCAGCGCAAGAATTTCAGCACCACCGTAGCGTGATCGCTCAATAATACGGTCTATTGTTTCCTGTTCCAAAAAGTGTTCAATCGGAATGCCCGATATTGTGGTAAAGCGTGTCATCGGAACCATCGCATCGCCATGACCTCCCAACACCAATGCATTAATATTCTTAACAGAATAACCTGTCTCAAGAGCAACAAAGGCTGCCATTCTGGAGGAGTCTAGAACCCCCGCCTGCCCCATCACACGTGAGCGATCCCACTTTAGCTTTTTCCAAGCATAATAGGTAAGAATATCAACAGGGTTAGAAACTAGTAGTACCTTACAATGAGGTGCATATTGTAAGACATCATCCATAATGACATCTGTAATCTTCAGATTTGTTGCCATCACATCTGAGCGTGACATACCTGGCTTGCGAGGTATTCCAGCCGTTACTACAACCAGATCAGAATCAATCATGGCGCTAGCATCCGTACCACCAATCACCCGCGTATCAAAGCCAAACAGGGGAGCTGTTTCCTGAATATCCAGAGCTGCACCTTCTGCAACGCCCTCCTTTACATCCAGCAAGACTAATACATGGCACAAGCTACGTTCTGCCAGAATCTGTGCCGTTGCTTCGCCTACCCTGCCTGCTCCTACTATCGTTATCTTTTGCATGCTACACTCTCCTAAAATCTATACTTTAAGGAAACCCTGATTAAGTCGGACAAAATTTTTCAATTTCCAGAATTGTTCAGTTTTTGTATAAAAATCGAATGAATAGTGAGATTTTCAGGCAAAAAATGGGCAATTCTGGTTTTGAAAAAATCGTTCATGACTTGTTCAGAGCTTCCTTAAGTATAGTCAGGGTTATCAATAAAGATCAGATAAATATGGGGTTCTAGCTTAAAGTCTAAACTTTCTCCTTTGCTTGTTGGCTCGCCTTCAAACAACATGAAGCATTTCACCTACTAGCCAGACTTACATTATAAGTTTCAAAATATCTAAGAATAAGGACAGTATTAATAAGCGCATCATCCAAGGGTACAAATGCTACACATCTGCCTAGTCAGCAAACAAATTATTCCCAACCTCATCCCCATTATGATGAAGTGGCCTCAGCACGTGCTTCTGATTAGTAATCAAGAGACAGCCAGAGCAGGCTTGCCTCGGCGTTTTGCCAATATTCTCAACCAGCTTGGTATCAGCTGTACAATTCGTAGCAATGCCCCTGCCACCAGCTTTCCTGAAATGTTTAGATATGCCAATCGAATTTATAAGGAAATACAAAAAGAGCATCCCAATAAAGGACTCGTGCTCAATATTTCAGGTGGTGGCAAGCTTATGTCTATTACCTTTTTGGAAGCATGGAGAAACAAAGCCCATCTGATTCAATATACCAATATGAACAGTGGTCACCTTGAGTATCTTCCAGCGAGCACCGAGTTACTGGTAAAGCCCATAAAGCTCGAATCGGTGCTCAATATTCCTATTTATCTTGCCGCTAATGGCGTTACCTATATCTCTGCCTCATCAGATAATAACGTGTGGCTAGAGCGCTGTGAATCACGCCGAAAGCTTACTCAGAATCTCGCAACCCATGCCGTCGAAATAGCAGGAATGTTGCGCGTTATCAATGCATTATCAACTCAAGCAAGAAACGAAAAGAAAAAAGAACTAGAACAACCCAAACAAAATTTTTCCATGCATCCCAATGCCACCATTCAATCATGGCTTCAGCTATTTGAACATCAAGGGCTAATTGTCTGGGACAGACTACAAACCATTGAATTTACAAGTTATCAAAGCGCTCAATATCTGGGTGGCTTCTGGCTAGAAGAGTATATTTACAATACCATTAATGACTTAAAACCAGATGATATTGGCTGTGGGGTGAATATCAACTGGCATGCTGCTCCCAATGTCACCAATGAACTCGATATTCTGGTCGTACATAACAACCATTTACTGGTCATAGAATGCAAGACCCTGTCTCTAGGGACGTCAAAGGATCACGAGATTATTTATAAGCTAGATAGCATTGCTGATGAATTAAATGGCTTGCTCGGCTCAACACTTCTTGTATCTGCTCAGCCCCCTTCATCCATGATCAGACAGCGCGCAAGCACTCAGCGTATAAAAGTTGCAGGCCCTGAAGATTTAAAATATGTGGATATATTGATTAGACGCTGGATGAAGAGCCATACCTTTATGGACCCTGTAAGAGAACCCGCCTATGAAATGGATGATTAAAGAGACTTGCGTAAGTATTCGTGGAACTGATAAAAATGGTTAAGGTTCCTCAGAACTTTGCACAGTTTCTAAACCTAACCTACCGTTTAGCTAGTTGCCTATCATGATAATGAGAAAGAAATAATAGCGCACAAATAGCGCCAAGCAAGGCATAACCCATATCTGATTGCGTATCCCAAATATAGCCCTGAGTACCCAAGAAGGCATCTCCAGCCTCTCCCGACATAAGAGAAACCCACCACTCTATCAATTCATAAAAAGCACTAAATGCTAGAACAAAGCTAATAATGATCATATTCAGCCAGCCTTTTCCTGCACTAATAATGCCTTTTCTTAACAAAATTTCACGTGCAATAATGGCAGGAACAAAGCCTTGAGCTAAGTGCCCAAGCTTATCGTAGTTATTTCTGCTCCAGCCAAAAGCATCACGAATCCAGTCAAATAAAGGCACTTCGGCATAAGTGTAGTGACCACCGACCATCAAGATAACGGAATGAATTAAGATCAGAAAATACAATAAAGGAGTAAGTGGAAAGCTGTTATAAGTCCAAGCCATAAGTACGAGACCTATTACCGCTGGAGCAACTTCCAGAACCCATGTTGGATAGTCTTTAGGCGCAATACCAGACCAGACTAGTACACTTATAAATATCACTAACCAGAGAATTTTCATATACTTTATCTATCGTTGATAAAAGATAGGGCTAGGTGAAATGCGTAGATCATCAATATAAGCATAAAGATCACGTCTAGGCGCCCATTGTGGCCCCGAACCACCAAAGAAAGATGCAAATAACAACTGATCAATCTCTAGCTTATTGGTATTCCTAAAACGCATATCTTGCCTATTTAATACAACTTTACCATCCAGCCATGTTTTAATCGCGCCATTATATTTGCCAGGCTGGTTCAGCCGCACCATCGTCTGGATCGTATGCCACTTTCCTAGTTCAAGCGGCTGCATATCAAAAGCCAAACTATCACCATACTTTCGTGGCTGATCAGGGTGATAAACATATTGCACCAGCTTACCTTCCTTATCCCACATCATACGCACACTCCAACCATCGGCACCATTAGGAATATTACCATTAGTATTTGCCTCGCCACCCCCTATTCCTGGCAGCTTTCCTCCTTTTACAAAGGTAAAGCCTCTGGGAAATTTAAAGCGATAGCCATAGTATAGTTGCTGAAATTTCTTGCCTAATTTTGGCTTCCAGTTCACACAATGCTTTGAGTTATAGCAGCCTGAGATACCTCTGAGATAGTGAATTCTCATTGAATTGCCACGGTAGGCTTCACCGCCCTTTATCATATCAACGAGATTCAAGCCCATTTTCCACTCAGGGCAATTCCAGTCTTTTCTGAAATTTCCAAAGTCATAGTGACCGAGCTTATTATTATCAAAGTTAATATGCCACGGACGACCCAGTGTTAAAGGTGTTGTTGCTGTGCAATTATTTTTCTCATAAAAGCGTTTATAAAAGAGATCTTTGCCTTTAACACCCGCATGATGGGGGACTTTTAATGCCGCTACATATTGCCAAACGGGGTGGCTTGGTGTGGGTGTGGGAGCATTGTTATAAACAACAATTTTCTTATGCCACTGACGTTTTCTGGCGTCCCAATAGAGCTTGCCCGCATAGCTATAAATTTTTTGATAAGGATCTCGGTAATGCTGTATTTCAACATCATTCAGGTTAGCTGCATAGGTAACAGATGCAGTCGATATAAGACTGATAAGAACAATCTGTAATAGTATTTTCATTATTATTTTGACCCCTTGAGTATTGCCGCAGAGGTATTCCCTCTACGGTCAAAATATAGTCAAGGCATCATACAGAAATCAGAATATTATTCTATAACCAAGATCACTTCTGAGACATCGGCCGCCCAGAAGGGTGTCTCTTCAACTGATCCTTGCGTAGTGCTTGCTGAACAGCTCCACGGCGCTCTGCCAAAACTTCTGCTGATAATGGTGGCTGATGACGATAGGTGACAGGATAGCGTGTTCCCATATATTGCAACATGGCATCGTATTTAGGTGAATGCGTTTGCTTGGGTGAAGCCAGCATTCCAAAGAAATCTTCGTGAGAAGGCTTACCAATACCATAGAAGTGCATGAGTGTTTTACCACCATTTTGCTCCCATGCTTGCAGATAACGCTGGTAAGCACGTTTCATACGCGGATCTTGATTAGCGCGCATAAAGAAATCGAGCAAAGCAGGATCAGTAATCTTATGTGGACGATCATAACGAATAAGATGTTGCCCTGATTCATACGCTAGCAATGGCAAACCATAATCATCTGCAAGCTTGAGGCTGGTCTTCATATTACTATTGATGAAATGCTGAATAGCACCACCTTTGGGGCCTTTTTTAAGCACACCACCCTGCTCTATTTCTCTAAATAATAGGTTCATACCATCAGGGCGATGCGCCCAGTTATTCACTTCCGCACGATGAGGGAGCTTGGCAATATAATCACCAAAATAAGGTCCCACTGCATAAGCATCAACCTGTGATCCACAACGGCCACCGTTCCATAATGGACAATCCAGTGCTTCTTTACCGACCCAATCAACATTAGACTGGGAGGCAATCACACAAATAACACGATCACGCTGATTGCCAAAAACCTGCTTCCAGATATTACACATTTCTACCGAACTCTTGCCGTACCAATTATTGGCTAGTTTTACGCGGCGTTC
>JAUTBQ010139849.1:0-15031 GCA_032361185.1 Lepetodrilus ovalis | reverse complement strand
AATACTACTGGATCTAAATTAAGTGTTTATTTATTGCATTTTTGTTAATGGATTATGGAATAACATTAGTGTCCAGACTTTGACCAAATAAATAATATAAATATATTTTTCAAGCACGTCCGATTGTATGAACACAGCAAAATGACAAGCAATACAATAGATATATTCCCAGCCGACTTGCACAAATTCACATAAACATACTACATTTTACTATATTGCATCATAGTTTCTACGATTGTAATTTAAAAACCTTTCACTTTGTTCAGACATATACACGTTACGATCCCTGTCTCCAGAAAATCGTCAACTGCCAACATTGAAAAGGAACAGTTTGTTACTATTAATTGTTGTCTTATTAAATGATCAATAATAAAACAATACAAAGCCTTATTTGTTAGTTATCTTTCACAGTTAATTCACACAATTCAAAAGGTCAATAGCATGATGCAATCATGATTATCACACATCCACGTTCCAGTTGAGAAAAATTTCCATGTTGAAGCTGGAATGAAAGATGATGCATGCTTAAAGTATTTGATATACTTCCAATCTCTCTCTTGCATTTTAGGCTTTATACTGGTTAATACTTGAAAATGTTATTCGAAAACAAAAGAGCATTAGCTTATGTTCAATGATGTTAGAGCATTATTTTTCATTGCTGTATAATTACTAATATAATGAAGGATGTAATTATGTCTTCATAATTTATTGCTATCTAACAAAGAAACAGGAAAAAAACCCATACCATGCCATATCAGTGGGCACAAACTGTCCGTTCAGTCACAAACCCAAGGCTGATGATGAATGATGTAGTTTGTTACGAAGACGTTGTGGACGCATTCTCTGTAGATTAGAACATTGGGCAGTTGCTGTTGATTGGTAAATCGTCCACTTCAACAATGCACGCAAGTATCGGTAAATGGTATTTACTTTCGCACGGACATCCAGAGTGGTTTATAATTATATAATTGTTCACCACGTAACAAAATTAAACCCACCTGACGCGAAAAACGACTATAGTTGGATGTCCCGTAAAGTAAATGATGTCCGGTAAATTATTATCATACTGCATCCAGTAAACATAATGATGGATTTCTGATTCTCATTAATAGTTCTTGTCGAGTTCTATTTATTTTTTAAATGATACATTCTCCTAGTATCCGATCATATTTATGCCTACACAATGAAAATCAATTTCTGAGGCCATAGCATAGGATACAGTCGTTGACTCGTAAATGATAAATAGAAAATCACGGTCGCTATAAAAACATTTCCACCCTAAAACGCAAAATCTTTTAAATGCCTATCGATTGTTTTACTTTGTATTACAAATAGCTAAGTTATGTTATGTAATGTAACATAATAATAAATCATATTCGCTTATTTTTAACTATGCTCTATATTTGAAAATATTGGACTCGTAAATTACTCGATTTTTATGACACTTTCTAAAGGTCGTGTGGGGAAATAATGTACTGAGTTTTTATACAGGATAGATATTATTATTTTAAGTCATCCTAGAGCGAATTGAATGTGAAGAATTTCAGTGCAATTCTGATTCTTCAAATAGACAACATATGGTTGTATAAATGCTTTTAAAAGTCGATGACACGCCATTTTGACCATATTGGACATGTCAAGGATTGTATAAAAAGAATAATCACACATGAAACCCAACAATCTATGTACCATTCAACTCGTTATTATACCACTGTTTAGAAATTACAAAACTTTCGGTTGCATAGTGTCGGGTATAACTACCGAAACACCGATAACAGCAGTTGTCCTACTTTCGTGAGAATGAGTCTCAAAAGCATACTGGCCCTTAATTAATTTTGTTGAGTATAGTTTTAGATGTATTTGGAAATGTGATGCCCGTTCTAACATCTCGAATTCAATAACTCCAAAACATTTATTAAAAACAACTTCCAATGTTTGGAGAGTTGGCTTGAAGTATGGGACATCCAGAATCATAAAATAAAATAAAATAAAAGAAGAAGACAGCATTTGCCGTGAAAATAGATCTCTTTATTGGCTAGTACTGTGATGCTGTTATATAGATCTCCAACTATGGTTCAACACAGAACAGACAATGTAGGCATATAGCAGGTGAGCTGACATCCATTACAAGCAGCCCAGGTAACCCTGACCAAATATAGGCTGCTGGAAACAGTAGTATACACACCTATAGTGTATTGGATGGCGGTGGCTGTACAGAGCGAGTTTATAATTGTAATAAATATGATATTGTGTCCAAAATATTATGGAGTTACATATGTAGCGGTCACTATTACTTAAAGAATTTTTCGAGCAGAGAGGTTCCGTAATGATTATGAAAAGTTTCAATAGAAAGGTCAGGTCTGAAAAACTTTCTCTACTTTTAACAGTTGTTTTATACATTAATCTCTATGTTGTTCACAGGAAACATGTAGTAAACCATAAACAAAATATATATAATCTTCTGTGATAGGTATTACAGAACAAAGGTACGGGTGGAGGAATAATATTTCAAAACAAGAAGCATTGGTACTTTTATCAGTATTTCAAAAGAATACTGGCAATAGTCGACTGATAAGTAGTGTTGTTATGAAATATTCATAAATATAATATTATTTCGATTAATTACTTTTGTAATGTAAATCAACTCAAAACACAATGTGATTAGACTATGCTTCAAAGAATGAAATTCATGTTAAATGTCAAACAGTACTTGATTCTAAGTTGAACCAGCACCATATTATCCATATAGAGTGAGTGGCTAAACTGAAATAGTTCAGTCACAATTTCCTATATACTTCTCATATATAAATATATATACACATCCCTAATTACTAGTATATACATGATTATTTAGCAAATATGAAATGGTTACAGCCCAAATCGAATGCATGCTCTTTCACATATACTTCCTTTTGCTTTGGCACCTCCAAGGCTTTACACCATTGTGGCCAGTCTTGGAGTCTAGTCGTGGAGACAATATTCAATGGGATATTATTGCACAGAAAACCCAAATACGCTAACATAAATAACAAACAGATGACACAGGCATACAGAGCTTGGCCAACACCACTGTACATCATATAAACCTCCTGCCAACCGGCCGACGCAGCTGATGCAGTCTACATGGTTATATAATATATTGCATGGTCCTACGTTATCACAATACCATTGGTCTATATATCTACACGTGACCAGCTTCCAGACAATCATATCACACGCCCAGTTCCTCTGAGGGATTCCGTACACGCAAGCTCATCTCAAGCAGCCGTTCCTGGAGGAATTAAATATCTTTCTGGAACTAGATGGAACGTTCCACTGGAGCCAGAACATCTTCATATAGCTAGATCAGGTATCCATGTATTTTATAATGTGTGAAAGTCTTCGTCCAAGGCACATATTTTTACCATCAAACTGCTGAGGTTTTATCACATTATGTAAATTGTACAAGAATACAACTTGTCATGGATATTGCACTTGTGTAGGATTAAATGTTTGTGTAGGATTATCCAAAGCCACAACCATGTAAATTTCGATAACTGTATAGCACCATAATGATAATAGCAACACATTGCTGTGCATAAATGTTTGTGTCTGAAGACATTGAAACACAAGCCTTGTCATACAATAAATAGATGACCTAATAGTATACCAAATACTGCCATCACCTACTATCAGTTGATACCATCAACAATTGATAGCATCAGTTGATACCATAATGTGGATACAATGAATTGATGCCATCAATTGATACTATCCCTTGATACTAGGTTCAAGTTCAACTTCTAGTTTCAACACAAGATACCTTATGTGGAATATACATTTAAGCTATTTACAAGTGTTCAATTTTTACAAACCATAAAATATCCACTAAACCTACTGCAAGGGATGACACAATGTCGACAACATAATGCATAGATAACAGTTGATAGAACAGTACTCGATAAAGTTGATTTCTCTAAGTGTTTCGAGTAATTGAATAATTCATATATGTATTGTCAGCATAAGCCATGCATCATCAACAATATAATAAACTTTTAAAATTTTAAACGACAACACCAATATCGCTTTATAAATACCATTAATTAAGGAGAGAAGAACTTAAAAGAGGTACTAGTATAATAAGTAATTCAAAAGCTGACTAGCAAAGTTGCAGCATCTGAACTATGAAATAATAATTGGAGAAAAGAATAAATGTTCACTATTAGAAACTGTGCATTCAAGCACAAACCAAACATACTTATAAACAGAGGTATGCTAAGATGATATTCGACTATCGGGGAAGAGGTCATAACAGGCTTGCCTCCCTTTGATTGCAAACAAAAATTCGGTGTACAAATCCACAAGTTTTGGATACCAATTATTATCACAATATTAAGATAAAGAATGAATTTAGTGTTCAGAAAATCGATTTTTAATTGAGAATTTGGAAAGTTGAGGATTGGACTTTTTCCGTGGTGTTGATTTCACTAGTGAGTGAGCACATGGGAGAGATGGGGGTTGGGGAGCCATGAGAAGACATGTTGATCAAAGGGAGCACATGCCATTAACTGCGAGGAGCACCTCGGACTTATAGGTCATGCGAGACTGGGCTGTACAGACGACATTCCGAGATGCAGGGGTTTCGACAGCTCCTAAAAAGAACAAAAACATCGTCAATGCATGGAAAAACACTACTACATCTACATGAAATCACTCAAAAATAAAACCTTTAAATGAAAATTGTCAAGCAAATGAAATATGTCAAAATTATAAGATAGAGATGGTCATTGACATGCTTTTCAGTTGTTACTTTGTTTTCAACATGTTTAAATATCATCATCTGTCATACTTCTCATATATTACATAAACAAATAATTAAATATTCTATTTTGCTTTAAATTTGCTTTAGGAAAAGAAAACATATAGATGGATCCAGTTGGTCTGTATCTCACTTGGTATTGAAAATACATACATGATTGCCATTTATTGTGTAACAATCTCAAATATTTTGTAATACTAGTACCGGTTAAGAAAAGTAAGCAATGATGAAAAGTTCAAAACTGCTCAATACTAAAGTAAAAGGTCAGAATACAGGTGCCTGTCACAAACATTAGATACCCTCATAATGTATATATTATTACGTGGGTATCCAATACTTTTTACAGGAACCTGTGGTCAGATGAAGGTCATATGATTTTAGCCGAAATTTAGGACCAAACCTGAAACAAATACAAGTTGGTTCTTGTTTTGCATTGTTTGTCAATATCATAAATCAAATCACAACATACTGTAATTTGTTGGTTTGTTTGTTTAGAATTGAGCCGCTTTCAAGATTATTTCATTTATATCACAGCTTGTCAGTTTAGGGCAGTATGAAACCTGCAACATTCATAGCGCTGAATGTTGCAGTAGACCTGTGAGCACTGACTGGTACTGACAGACCATGTCTATGCAGCTGAGTACTTGATGTCTGCCAAAATTCAACTTCATCAGCAGCCATTGCCTCTGATGAACTGATCAGAGATTGGACACATGTCACACAGACGAGCAGGCCACTTAACAAGCTCAGTGGTGTCTAGGAACCAAATGAGCTGATGATGAACTTACTACAAGTCATACAAAATGTCTGTTTGCACATGCAAATGGTTTAGCTTTACTCTGTGATTGTCATGTCAAATAATTCAGGTTTTGATGTAAACTGGGTTCAAAAGCCAGGGGGTTGAAAGCTCGGTGCATGCAAAACAACACCACAAAAACAAAACTGCAAAACTTCAGTACAATTGGTGACATTGTAAAAATATCAGTAAACAAAATATCACAATTGATTCTACATTCATTATTATCTAAATACTATTTCAAGTAAATAATTTGAGACACTGAGTCAAATGCTCGTTCAGCTTCTATCAACAGCTTGTCAAATTTCCCTGTTATTCAACTGGAGTTAATAAAATGAGTGGATCACCCTTGATGCAGAGGATGCAGTGAACTTACAAACAAGTAAAATTTAAACCCACAATTTAAACCCACAATTTATCTATCTGGGTATCCTTTCACAAAGCTCTCTTAGCCACTAAGAGACCTAGTGCTCTCTTTGCCTATAGCTAATGCACTGCACAGAGAGTGGTATTCTCTCTTAGTGGATAAGAGAGCTCTGTGAAATGATACCTGGCCCAAGTTCCACAAAGCTATCTTATCTTTTTTTTATCTTACGACCGATTGTAAGGATTTATGATAGGTTTACAATTAATTGTAAAGATACAACAGCTTCGTGGAACAGGGCCCTGAACATTTGACCCAGTCTCCATATCTTAAAAAGCATGTTCGTATTATTGCTCTACAACAAAATCTCTCGGCTACGAACATGCATCTGTTCTAAATACAGGAAGTACAGTTCTCTAAATCAAAATTGGAAGACAATTAACAATGTTTTTCTGGAAAAAGGTATTCATGAGTGAAAGAAACAATAACCATTTTCGAAAGATACTATACCATTTTTTCTCAAACAGGATACCTTCAATTAGTTTAACAACCACAATCAACTGGAGCTTCTTTGCTATAAACAGGTATAAGACGTTTGATGACCATGATGAACATGTGAAAATATATGTTGCTCTGTATATACGATACTTGAAACTGTCAATCTATTGTTTAATCTTGTAGCACAGTGCTAGTATATTAAGGCTTGCCATACAATTCCACACAACTGCATTAATAATTATCATATTAGCAATGTTACCTACTTTGTAATTGATTTTGCTATGGTTAAAAAGAAATAACAATAATAATGTGAGTAAATATGTTTACCTGAAATTGAAGTACACCTGTAAAAGCAGTTAGTTAATAAGCAGATGTAATTACACACCAATACTAAGGGAAAAATGTGAGGTCAAACACGAAAGTTCACCAACCAGCAACAACATTGACATTGTATCTTGAATTCTATATTCAAAATCTACATTTTTAGTTGTCTGCCACATCGAAAGCCTGGTTTTCACTGACAACACTCTCAGCCAATCAAATACACCAATTTCCTAATCCAACCAATCAGATTTACCATAAGAATGTTAGGACATTTCTATCCTCCAGCTGTGAACCACTGAAAGAAGCACCATACAATCAGCAAAATGTGCATCATACATACAAAGTAAAGAACATATCTAGAGAATTCTGATTGATGATCATATCAAATGAGCTGTCCAAAATATTGCAAAATCTTTTGTAAAATCTGCATACTGTGGTTGATGCAATAAGCATTAATCTAAGCATACACCTCGATAAACCCAGTCATCTTTGGTGTCCAATAACGGCAGGAATAAATGTTAAGCATCTAACATTGTTTCATGAAGCTTTCATATCTACTACGCGACCAAAGTGCTCTCATAGCGATCTCTTATATATAAGAATAGGCACTTTCGAGAGCACTATGGTCTCAGTAGCTAATAAAGTTTCGTGAAAAGCTACCCAGTTCAGTGATCATATCAAATATGTTATTTAGGTCACATTAACAATAAACCTTTGTATTTCTGGCTTCAAGTTATAATTTGAATTTTGTCGCAGCGGGCACATTTCACCAATTGCTAAATGTTATATCAATTCACATTTATGACACATTTTTTGACACATGATATGATCATCAGTTTCCCATGATAAAGTCATCATGACTTGCCACTTGTGTTGAATACCACAGCATGTAAACACAGACAAGTTCCTACGTCTAGGTCTTGCAGATAACCTAATATCAAGTTTATGTTGACAGTTTCACCCTTCTAAACATTACGGTATCCAATTGGGACTGATAACGAAAATGTTTTGATGCCTCGAGACCAGATAAGAGTGCATCTGGTTTTGTGAAATAAATCATGATGTATTTTTACATTTCAGTAGATATATTCTCACACACTGTGGCATTCATCATGACTAATGAAATGAAATTCCCAGCCATTTAAAATATTTGTAGAATTTTACAAATGAAATTCAGGGAGATTTTTCTGAGATGTGCCTAAATCAACCAAATATATTGGATCCACAACAATAGTTGAGAATTCTATAACATCTATGACAACTGGTAAATATAATTACACACAAATATAATAATTGATGAGAGAATACATCTTTAGGATATCAACGGAACATTTGTTTGTCAAAAGCATACAAAATAGTCGCTGTTGATGTACATTATTGTCTGAAAGAATCGTATAATATAAGTAGTTCCTCAGTATCCTGAACTAGACTACCCTATGACAGTCATCTGAAGTTTGAGACAAGCTCTACCTTCTCTGCTAGGTGCTCTGTCTCTCCGTTCTTCGTTCAGGTTGGGCTCCGAATGGTACGGTTCTGAGTGGAACATCTTCTGCACAACCATCTCACTCACAACAAAGTCCTCAGATGCACACTTCCTCAAGGATTTGAAATGCTGGTGTCGGTTTGACTTGGTTTCAAATGATGCCAGCAGTTCGTGGAAGCTCTTCGGTCTCTCTGGTTGGTCGATGATGGCACTGTCGCTCTGGACCTCCCTCTCGGCTGACTTCCCGTGTCTACCTGTGTGTAATGCATTATCTACATGGTCTAAATCACTTTTCTCACTTACATCTCTGCCTACTAAGGGTACTGAGGTCTTCTCTGGACTCGTGGCCGGTTTCTTCAGTGGATGGACAGGAGGCTTTGAACTGGGTGATGTCGGCGTGGACACCTCTGATGCTTGGTCGCTCGATTTGTCGGTGTCAACTTTGGTTTGAGTCTGCGCATGACCCAGTGTCCAAGAACCTACACCATTGTCCATAGATCCTTCCAGAAGATCACCATCATCATCGAATTCGAGTGTCAGGTCTGGTGCACTCCTAGTGTGAAGCGGTCTAGATCTACGAACACGTTCCTCATCACTGGAACTGAATATTTCAACCATTCTGGCAACTCCTCGACCAAATTTTCCCCCTTTTCGTTTGCTATCACTTTTCTCAGAACTAGGAATCCTACCATGAAGTGTCTTCTTCTTCATTTCTCCAGCTTGTGTTTGAGTTTCTACTGTCCTCTGTTTTGGAGATGCTTGTGGTGATGGCTGCTGAACTCGTTCTCTGGTTGGTTTAGCCTGGGTGTTGAACGTCTTCTCAAACTTCATGATTGACGGTGGTGTTGCTGGCTGCTTTATTTGAAATTCAACTGAAGATGTTGTTGTTGTTGATGTTGATGTGGTTGCTGTTGTTGGAAGCTTTGCGGGTTCAACAGATACATCTTTGCGAAGAGAGCGGTAGGCCATATCATCATGCATAACATCAGCATCTTTCTCTGGCCGTAGTCTGATATGGGATTGCGGTGGTGATGTTTCCCTTGGCTTCAGGTAGTCTGCTGTTGTTGGAGAAGGAGATACACCGGAAGACTGCGTCTCTACTCTAGGAGTGGATTTGGACCTTGCCTTTCTGATGGCTACATCGTCATCGACTAAGTCTGGGTTCTTCGGTCGAAACCTGCCACGTGACCTCCTGGTCTTTGGTGCTACACTAGGGGCAGTCTGGCATGAGGAGGTGAGAGTACCTGCTGAAGTTGTTGTCGTTGTTGTTTGGGCGCTAGTTGGAGAAGAGGATCCAGGGGACTTCAGAACAATGGACACACTGCTCTGCGTTTGTTGGGGTTGACTCATCAGTTTGTTGACATTTGCCTGCAGGTTCTGCCTCTGTGGATCGTCCAGTCCTCTACGGTTCTTAGGAATTGGAACGAAGGCCTTCCCAGAAGCTCCTCTAAGGGGTTCTTGAGTAACAGTGGACTGCATGATTGGTTGGACAACTTTGGCTGTGCTGGAAACAGGCTTCAATCCGCGTTTAATTGGTTCAGGACTGGCAACTGAAAGGGTCACTGGTCGAGGAATTCCAGTTCTCACAGGCATAGTTTTTCTCTGTAGTTCTGGACTGACTCCTATTCCTGGTTTGGGCTGAAAGACTACTGATGACACTTGGGTTGCAAGTATCTTCCTAACTGGTTCAGGACTTGGCCCAGTCTTTGGCCGCTGACTGGCCATATATATGTTACTGGTCATTGTTGGTGCTCCAATGGGCTCTCTCATAATAGCTGATGCTTGATTCACCTCGTCCAATATGGCTTGAAATGATTTTGAAATGGCCTCAAAATCAGCTTCACTTTTTTTCTCAGGCATGTGTTGATCTGGTTTGGACATCTGAAATGACAGACTGCTCTTCTCAAGCTTCTGTTCCGGTCTTTCAGTAATACCTGGAGGTTTGACAGATCTATAGGCAGGATAGTCCCTCCTCCCTGCTCGGTCCATTAGACTCTCATCCTCCAGGTTCAGACTCTTGTATATTCGCTCAAGTTCACTGAGGGCATCTGAAAGTTTGGACTTTTTTTTAACATAGAAATCCTGGAAGGAATCTTGGTGAGGTTCATAGGACTTTGGACTGGCAGCAGGGGCAAACTTTCTTAATGTCAGTAGGATCTTATCGAGATTCTTCTCATCGGCCGTCACAAGCTTTCTCTTAATCTGGCTGATCTTCGTTTCCACGTCTTTAGCGAGCAATCTCAAGTCTTCCATGGACTGGTTCACCTGATTGATTTTTTCCTCTGATGGTGGCAGTGAGTGGGGGATAGGAGGCTGGGATTTCAAGGGAGCAGGCTGGGTTAGCGGGAAGAACGATGTAGTGGTGGGGATGATTAGTGGGGGAGGAGGTTTGGGTCGGATGCGTCCAGGTTGTTGGCTGCCAGTCAGGCCAGTGTTAAGAAGCTTCTGCTTGAGTAGGTTGGGATCAAGCTGATAATTGCCATTCACCACATTGGCATATTCCTGCATGCTGGCAAACTGGGGGGCTTGCTGCTGGGTAGCGTATGTTAACAAACCTTGTGCAGGGCCTGCTTTTGCCGTCATTGTGGTACCGTCCCAGAAGTTGTTGGAGGGCTCCATGTATGTTCTGGGTCTGGCTGAACTGATGATGTTAACATCTGTGAAGGAAGGTCCCGGAGAAGACCTATGAGAGTCGGAACTATCTCCAGCTTTTCTTACTTTTGGACTGGACTTTTCAAGGGAAGTTCTAATGTCGTCTAAGACATCGTCTAAAGCACTAGGGGCACTGTACTTATCTACTGATATCGTTAAGGGGGTGATGTTAGGTGTGTATAAGGATTTGGATCTAAGCATTCTATCTCTAGAGGAAGTTCTTGGCTGGGTGGGGAGAGTGTGACTCTGACTATGGGGATAGTCAAGTTGATGGGGTCTATATGTTATGGGATCATCTAACCCACTGCCATTGAACATCTTCTCAAAACTAGTCATTTCCTCTATTTCTTTCCAGAAGGGATCCTCTGAGAAAGGAATAGTTTGCAACGTCCGTGCTTTCACTCTTTCAATGCTAACCATATCACCTTGATTACTTTCCATATTCGGAGACCAAATCTCTGTCTCCTTTATTTTATCCTCGAGGTCAGATATCAGCTTATTCCAATCAGTATCCTCTTCTTGCTTTGATGTTGATGAACTCTCCAAGTCCTCATCATCCTGATTAAAGTCTAGATCAAACCTCCTACACAAGTCTTTGACGGTGTCGCTCTTTGCACCTTGGAGTTCATCCAATTCCATATACCTGTAAGCTCGAGTTGCCCCATCTCCACCAGTGATTGCTGGAACACAAACCTTGTTGGCAAGCATCTGTTCTCTGAGTTCTGCAGCTGTGAGTAGTCCACCTGTAGCTCTCTGTGGCAGTGGAGCACGGTATAAAGTGCTCACTGCACTTGTAGCTGTGTGGAACCTAACCCCAGAGACAGGTTCTTTGATCAGCTGGAACATCCTGTGTGTGTCTTGAGCTATTACCCTTGGATCTCCTGATAGATTTAATGTTGGATCAGAGTTGGATGGCTTCAAAGATTGAAGGTTGCTCCACGTGAAGGTCTGAGACACAGGTCCAACTGGAGACTGAGGAATCTCAACATTGTGTTCAATATACACCGACCTACGAATATTTTTAGGAAGCATGTCCTGCTCAACCTTTTCTTGAATCGTACTGAGGTCAGTATCAGTCCTCTTTTTCATGTACTTCTCCCACCTGCTGACTCGCTCTGCTACTTCAATGTCATAATCCACATCAGAAAACATGCCTCGATCCAGCTGGGGAATGCTCAGAACATCAGTCATGATCATTCCTCCTGGCACAAGCTGGTCTGCAGAGTTGGATTTGGGATACATGTGCATGGGTTGCTGTACGTTCTCTCTGAATGATGGCATCATCTGAGATGCATTTAGCTGTGTGTCAGACTTGGAAAAACTGTCCCTATTAAAGTCATGGCTGGTTAAGGGTCCTAAGCGACTGTCATACGAATGTTTGCGTTCTATGGGTGTTCCATATAAATGAGTGGGCTGAGATAAGAAATTGCTATTTCCATGGTTGTGTGGAGGGGGGCTGGTAAAATCCCTACTAAATCTGTTTTCACTGGCAATAATAATCTCCGGCGGTCCTGACCGAGTTTCAGTAATAGGGATGTGATACTTGAGTTCACTGCCAGCCTTGACATGGGGCTGTGTGGGGATAGTGCGGGTGTTGCCAGGCTTCTGGGCAACGATAAAAGATGGTGGAAGCACACCTGAATGTAGAGGACCTTGGTGAACACTGGTCACAATTCCTGAGCTTCTCCGAGGGTCTGGCAAACTGGCGGATCTAGAAACAGGGGCAAGTCCTTTCTTAGCTCGACCACTCTCTATCTCACTTTCAAGGTACTGAATGTTTGACTCGATGAGTTCGTCCAGTGAGTCATCACTGTTTGCTACTATGTTGGCACGCAACCTCCTCTGCTGGTCTAGAAGACTTTGAGATGGTTGCCGGTCAGAGGGACGACTTGAAGCGAGCCTCATTTCTACGACTTCATTGAAATTGGACTGTGGTCTCGCACCCTGATTTCGCTGTGTAGGGATTGGAGCTTTGACTAATTCTCCTTTAGGAACTTCCATGGTTCCACTGCTGGCCGGCCGCATGAACACAAATCCATGGCCCACGTTCTGATAAGTGTTGCCCGATCCGTACTTCTTGCTGTAGTCTCTGCCTGGTGATGTAGGGGCAGCCTGCTGTTCTTGGTTGTTTGCTCCGTCATATATAGAGTCCACAGACTGGACCCTGGGTCTATCGAATGGGCGCCGGACTACAGGCTCAGGAGAACTGCTGTAGACTGCTGTCTTAGACACAGGAGACCGAGGTTCAGTGCTTTGAGAGAACCGATTGAAATTCGCCGGCACATCGCTTCTTGTGAAGATACCTGAATCCGACAATCCTTGTGTGTCAAAGGGGCGAATTAGAGACTGTCTATTCTGAACATTGTTCTGATTTGTTTGTTTGTTTCCATATGAGGAACCATAAGAAGAAGGAACACCATTAACACTTTGGTATGTCGAAGACTGGATGACCGAAGACCGTACATTTGGCTGGTTGGCTGCACTGGACTTGGGATCGGACGAACCATTCTGGAAGAAGGCCCCTTGAGATTTGGGGGAGTAGTTTTGTACGGGACTTCCGGGCACATTTTGTCTGAAACTCTCTGGCCTTGGCTGCTTACCAAGTCCACCTTGTATTGCTCGTTGCCTAAGTCGAGATATCCGAGACTCGGGGGTGTTTTCTTCGTCGGATGTCATTTGAATGTCAATACGTTTCCGCCGGAGTTCTTCAAGCTTCTGATATTTATTTCCCTTCAAACTGCTTCCATTTCCCCCACTATCCCCTTTGTCTTGAGAACCATAATACATAAAACTGTCCTTTACAGGTATCCCAGTAGAAAACCCGTTCTCATGACTGGACTGTCTCTTCTCGCTCCGCCCCGTTTTCCGTGTCTTCCTGACCACCAGGGGATTCTTCCTCCACACTTTCGTATCGCTGTCGTTGGAGTCAGAGTCACTGGCCGGCTGGTGGACGTGAATGAGACTACCGTCGTCCGACAACGGCGGTGAATACCGCGACACCCTGGTGGCGGTGGAGCTGTGAGTCACTGCCCATATAGGACCGACTATCTTCTCGTTCTTCTTCCCATATGAAGCGAAATCATCTGGTCTGCCTTCTTCTATGGACTGTGTGACGCGCGACACGCGATTGGTCGGACCTTCGCTGCGAGATCGTCGTTTGACCTCGGTTTTGGCCTGATCACCTCGACCTCCTTCGTTCGCTCGAAATCGATCCCGTCGTCCTTGGCGTTGCTGGATTCTCCTCTCTGCCATGTTGTCTCCCTCCTGATGATGAGGTTCTGGGCCAGATGGACTTGCTGGCTTGCCACCTGGCTGCTTACTAATGCTCCTTATCTTCTCATCAGCACTCTGAAAATACACAGAAATAAGAGTTAATATAAATTTGATACAAATAGTTGCAAGATGTCTTAATGTTAACCTTCCTTCTCCTGCAGGCAACAGCAGATGTCCTAATAGAGCAGTGACATGGTTAACATTATCTGTACTGCTCTATTTGGCATCTCTGGTTACATGGAGAAGGTTCGTATGTATGGCATATTGAAAACAGATATTGTCTAAAACAATGGCATGTTATTGCCTACCCATGATGTATTAATAAAAAAAAATTAAATAAACAAAACATTCAACAAATCGAGGAGATTATATGAATCTTGTAAACAAAACTTGCACTTTACTATATGTAGCCATGTGATATGAGATGTTACTCCTGGTCTTGGCCAGAGGTGTGAATCCTTTGATTCAGTCAGTAAAGCATTGGACTGATTATCCGGCAACTCAGGTTCGAATCCCAGGATCAGCATGGTCATCAGTTACTATACTTGACATGGATGAAGATATGAAAGCTCATTTGTAGAGATAATGTGTGTAACAGAACAGCACTACCCGCATCTATCACTCAGATGCACAGATTATCTATGAAGCGCATGAAAGCTCTCATTCTATTGGCACCTCTCAAAATGATATATTAACAGGAGAAAAATGTTTATTACATGACATTCTTGCATTGCTAGCTCTCTAGTTCGAGATTCCTCTATCCCTCCCTGCTGACCATAAGATACTTTTTTATATTGGTATGGCTCAGGGGAGGGTTAGAGACCGATGCCTATTATAAAATGA
>JAUTBQ010139738.1:0-15032 GCA_032361185.1 Lepetodrilus ovalis | reverse complement strand
TAAATGTCAATGTCCTACAACTGCAAACTGCATGTATTGTGTCCCAATAAGGCAATATGTATGATACACTATGAATATATATGTAATTGTGTCTTCAAGTTCCAACAAATAATATCCACCTTTACCCCATATATACTAGCAATGTATGAATACTGAACATCAATATATCAAACAAATATAAATATATTAACTAGAACTATCCATCAATATAATGTCAGGTAACACATACTAATAAATAGTAACTATATTAACCAGTGTATGTATACAGTATTTCCAAACGAGATTATATGAAATACTTGTTGGTAACAGTTATTTTTTCCCCCAATAAATGTATTTCCTATGTAAATGTTCACAGAGATAACAATGTTTCATACATCAATAATGTTACATCACAGACAGACAGGACATTTCAAATTAAATGTATATTAATTTATCTTTTACAAACCATTTAAAAAGTCCTTACTTAAATATGTATATACTGCATAACAAATTTCCAATAAAAAAGAAAACATTTTACAATATTCGTAACAACTGTTTGATCTACCCGGTATCTCTCGATATGATCTGTCTTTGCCTAAATATAGATCCTTTCCCACCGTAACCTGTCCCACAACACAATGTAAACATAATGATCTGAAGAGTGGCATTGAATTTGACGTATGAAGTCTCCCTCACAACTCTGTGATTGCCTGACGGGGTGTATTCACGTCACTGTGTTGGGGGGTCCTAGCGCAGCAGTTATTCACTCAGTTCCAAGACCTTTACAACATACAGCATAATGTTTGAGCTCATGGAATCAATATGTATGTGTAAGGACTAAGCAAAGGTCACATCCATCATATACTATAGTAACTAAGTGTGTTTCTCTTGGTCGTAAGTTGTTTAATCGTCAAGATTTAAATACTAGTAATCATGTTTACTTTACCAACTACCGGTAGATACATTTCTGTGGAACTGGTATTAGTGAGTAATTATGGAGTTTAACCTTTATCCCACCAATGGGGGCCTCAGAAGCCTGGCCGTCACTTTACAAGCATGCACAACAATTAGTTTTTTATGGATTTTTATATATTCCATGTAATCCTCATATTATACATGATTAACACATGTCATAAACCAAAATGTAAAATATGAAATATGTTTGAACTTATTACACTTTTCATTTTTTTCTACACTAATCTCACTAATCCTAATTCTACATTAATAAGCAGATGCTTAGCATCATTGAAACTTGAGGGTACCTCTATAAAATGCTTATTTCTCAGAAAACGGCTACCAATATACTCATTAAACGTTCAGATTTGAATTCCCGAGACATTTGTAGAATCGAAAATATTCTTAAAACTCTACTGTGATTTCGGACTAAGAAAGGCTGAGAACAAAACTGACCAGGGGACTAGGATCATACTACAGATTCTACAAATTATGGGGCCTATTCTCGAAACATTCTGGAGCTCATACGACAATCTTTAAAGATTCCTATAATAAGGCTACGAAAATGGTACGCACACTCTTAGGCCAAGATCACAAGAATATTATGAGAATAGGTCCCCAGATCTATAGTGAATGAAACTTATCCATGCTGAAGAAAGCTGAATGACGTAAAATTTACATTTCCAGTCACTAATTATCGAGTACATGTATTAGAATTCTCCAGATTCTTTGTAGAGTGTAGTCATATGAATGTTTTCCACTTTTTATGTCCGCCTTTTTTTGGCTAGACATAATGTTAAATCCAACTGAAACTGTAATACATGTATATGAATTATGATTAGAATGTTCAAGCATTGCTTTATATATAGAAGTAATATCACATTTTTATTAATGCAGGGAAAATAAGACTACATTTAGCCACCAACGTGAGAGAAGAACCTAAGATGAAAGAAATTGTGATAAACCATCTGGTGATCTGAATGGTTACACATTAGAACTGAACAACAGCTAGCAACAGGACCACAGAGATGAGCAGTACTAAAGCAGAAATGCTTGAAATAATTGATGAAGATATTCAGCACAGGATTCAGACCATTCTAAAAAGTCACGACCAGAACGCTGGTTCTAGGAGACCGTCACTGTCAGATGATGAAGGTGACGATCTGGAAGTCAGCTTGTTCCAGGCGTTCCAAGCGGAGAGGAATCACTGGAAGGAGAAGCTGCAGTCCTCACTGCTGGAGATTGACAAGCAGCACAAGGCAGTTCTGTCGGTGCAGTCCGCCTTGCAGGAGCTCACCGACGAGTTCGGAATCGTTCCGTGGAACGATGTGGATGAGGACTACGATCAGTGGGGAAGTCCCAATGACACGGTGAAAAGCCTCCAGGAATACATCCGCAAGCTTCAACAGCCAGTGCCAGAAGTCCCAAAGGAGGTTCGTCCTAGTCCTGCAGAAGTGAAGTTAAAGACCACGGTCAGCACCATGAAGAAGGAAAGGGCGGAACACCTGGCCACAATAGCATCTCAGAACAGTCAGATACGATGGTTGCAAAATGAGGTCAATTCTTACAAATTCAAAATCCAGAAGTACAGGAGGATCGTAAAGAATTACAACGAGCAAAACTCTTCCAATTTCCATCTGGATGACATTGAGTCTTCGCAAAAGTACGTCGAGAAAGACGGCGGAGAAAGGGTCTATACTGAAGGGGAACAGTTCACGTATCCAAAACCAACAGATGAGATTGCTTCATGGACCTTCAAGTCAAAGAGGGCTAAAGACGTTGTACGAGCAAGCCCTCGGAATGCTATAAGCCAGTGTCTCAGGTGTCAAAAGCTGTTCAAACAGACTGAGAACAACAAGCTTGCATGCCGCTTCCACAAGAAAGGTCGGGAGATCAAGGAGCAGTACGACTCCACTGGCCGGCTCAGCAGGGTTGTATATAAGTGGGCATGCTGTAGGAAAGTGTTGGACACCCCAGGATGTTCTTATGGATTCCATGTGTAGCAGGAACTCTCAAAGATCTGGGGTGCATTCAAACTGACTGATACAGAGTAAGCCACTTAGCTAAACTGGTTCGCTGTCCAATGTACAGTTCATATGACTCCTGAGTCAGTGGCTAGCTTAGTAAGCCGCTTATAAGCCTTGGCCAGTTTGAACGCACCCCTGATAACAAAATGTAGTTCTAGTAGCTGTTGATGACAGCTACTGAGCTAGATATATCCCTTTACTAAATATATGGGACGAGTACTGAAAAATCATGAAGGTAACATTATTGTGACATCCTATCTAGATGTTACCTCAACAAAAGTCTTGCATGACCAAACTTATTGCCTTGACATTTTATTCTGAATTTACCTTCAACAATAATCTTAAACAAATGTAAACTGATGTTTTACATCAATTGCCAATGTTATCATTATTATTCTGAATGTACAGTATTCTCAATACTAATCACAACACCAATCTACACTGCCATTTGCAATTTGGCAGTATTATCAGTTTTGATGTTGATGGTCATCAATGAAACTATGAATTAAGAAAAGGCTCTCAATGTCTCATGCATTAAACCATGTTAGCATACATCCGTTGTAATGTAAATGATAATACAAGTGATGAATGTTAATTCACAGTAAGCTGGTCACAAGTCATGACTAGACTAAAATTGCACACATGTACCGTAATACTCATCCTGTTATTATTAATATTAGTCGGTCTCTCTTCCAAACAATTCAGGCATGCCACATGTGTGGTGCAAATTATATATGTACTACACAATGTACTATTATTATTAATTAGTAACTTAGTAATAGCATAATGGCATTTATGATTATATCACAAACGTAAAAATTGAATGAATGAATGAATAAATGAGTTATTGTGTAATACAACTTGTGTAATTTTTATCAATGCATGGCGAAGTTAAAAAAAAATATAAAAATATCATTTAAGTATAATGTAAATACATGTATTGATAAAATGAAGTAAAATTGCAATTTAACAAAGATGAATTGTAAATACATGTAGTATAAAGATAGAACGATAATCAAGAAGTGAACAAGAAATTAATTGTTTATTAATTAGCATAGAAGGAGTTAAGCTGATACCTACCATCTTTCGGTATAAATACAATTAAATGTAATTTGGGTATGATATTCATAAAACTATTGCTGTCAGATTAGTGGGATTGTGGCAGATACTGGATACATTGTTAAATCTAAATTAATATTTGCTTAACATCTGCTGGGGTGGGAAATATAGCAGTTTGTTTAGCCTTATTGCTCAGATGGATATTCATAGAGTGAGTTTGATCACTAACTATGGTAGACCGGATATTTGAACTGTGCATGTCTAGCTACCACATTTGATCGAACTAGTTCTGGTAAACAAAGATGGTAACTGTCCGCATATCTAGGCCGAATCTAGTAGATTTATTTGCAGTAAATAGTTAATAGTCGATGACGACGCGCAAAAGTATGTTATTAAGCATGCCACACATAATATGTTTATTGCTGGAGTAGTTCATGGTTATACTAGAGATTGGCTGCCCAAAGTCAAGGATTATTTTATTTCCAGTCGTCTGCAGGCCTGCTACAAATCAAAACATCCGCCATCTTGGAACCAGACTAACCCACGCCCAGTGGTGGGTTGAACCATAGTAGATTTGTGACGTCACTAAAGTTGAACCATGGGTAGTTTGATCACGGTCTATTCGAACTATGGTAACCATAGTCAGTGATCAAACTCACTCAGCAACAATATGCTCCATTGTGAGAATACCAAGATGAATAGTCAATGGTTTGTAGAGCAGTATACATTGAATGAAACAAAGGATTATACTAGTTATAACAGTCATTTATTGAAAGAAGGCTTAATTTGCCTCTATCGAGGATGTTTCATCAGCTACTACATAAATGATAGAACAGATGTACACCCCAAGCCCTTAAGATGAATCCTTTATAATTGTTTTAGTAATGCTATACAAACAGCTCCATAGATTGTAGAACAATAATCTAATACAGAATTCTATTGTGCTGCCTATTAATATGAATAATGTTGCACCAAATCCATGCTCATAGTGCTACATTATTACCCTGGTCAATGGATGTGCACTCAATTCCTTCTCAACTCCCTGGGGAGTATACAACACAAGATGCCGTTCAAGGAACACAAGGTTATCATTCACATGTCCATCTCATCCTCCGGTTACCCATTCTCTGCTGGGTGAACGGAGGCATTTTCTAACTAAGCCACTTGCTGAATGTGACACTGCAGGTTTTTCAGTCTGTCTCAGTGTGGGGCAGGAACAAATCCTAGATACTCTAAGGTTCTCGGTCACCCATTCACATACCAGCCAAGCAGTCAGCAGTGTAATGCATGGGACCATGTGCATTATCCCAACATTAACATCAGCAATACCAAAGTTACATCAAATGAAATCATACACATTTTGAGGATTTTACAGCTACTTCTACCAGAGCCCCAGGGTATCATTTCACGAAGCTCTCTTATTCTAGTTTTTGCAATATCATGTCATGAAAACGGTCCAGGGTGCATTTTCGACAAAAATAGCGTCCATGATGCCAAATGGAAATAATCACGCTGGCAATTAATAATTCAGTTGTAAGGGTTCACTATGTGTACAAACAGATAGAAAAGCATCTATTTTGATCGTTAACAACACATTGTTACATTTTTCGTTTCAAGCTACGACGAAAAATGTAACCAAAAAAAAGTTGTTACATTTTTCGCAGTTACATTTTTCGTTGCATCAGATCTTGCCAGTTTAATAGTCTGGGACTCGTTTCATGATACTCTCTTACCTACTACAAGACGATAAGTACTCTCTTAGCGATCTCATACATGGCGGTCTTGCACTTACGAGAGCACTAGAGTCTCATTATGGATATGAGAGCTTCGAGAAATGATACCCTGATGGACATTGGATAATATCACAAATCACTGCATTTGCTAGTACATGTTATGCTCGTTAATGTTGGTGTTGAGTAAGCATAGTAGGTACCCAGTCGGCACATCATGACATACGATGTCAAATTGACGATTTCACATCAAGACATCGCTGATGTTGTTTCAACATTGATTCTACATCATATATCGCGATGTGCCGGCTGGGTATGGCTTGCCATGATCAACATGTCTGGGTAAACTGTGTTGGAGAAATATATATGACAGATCTTATTTCTCTGATATGTTCTTAGACAGGTTCAGGGCCTTCAGCCAGTCCTTGCTTTGCATGGCGACAACGTTGCTTTTGCGGATGCTTTGATATGTTGTCATAACCGGAGGATGGGCTCCGTCCGAATTCTCTTGATGAACGTCTCCATCAAAATCTTGGACACTAGTGTTGCCCTCAAGTTCTTCCTCACTAGTAGACTCTTCAGCAGCTAGCCAACGGCTGACTTGGGAAACATGGTCTTGTTTCTTAGTCTTCAACTTCTTTTTCTTCTTGGCGTGTAAAACTACGTGAGAAACAGACATGCAAGTTTTTGAGCGGGTGAAAAAGTTTGTACAGTGGGTTCTATAATGGGTTACATGATTTAGCTTGGTTAATACAAATATCTGAATGTGTGGAATTAATATATGAGTACTGTTGGTATGCTTTTGCCGAAGAAAATACAAATCTTGGCGATATAGATTTGAAACTTATTAACTCTCTCCATGCTGTATGCAACTGGAGAGTCTATACAGCAGTGCCCGTGCCTGATACAGCAGGGAGAGGGTTAACTTATGGACTTTCAGTGTATAGTCACCCACTTAGGTATCTGAAGGTGAAATTCCACAATTTGAATTAAATTTCTAGTCGCTCAAAATGTTTCAGAATAGACAATTATCTACTTCTTGTTTTATCAGTGCTGTTGATGATTGACTAGGATTTCCCAGAAAATTCAGGTGTAGAATTACTGTATATATTCCCCATCTTGTCTGTATTAATTTATTTCAAGTTTTATCTGAGTTTGTGAGATCGTGATGGCCCACCCTACTATTTCTATATGTATGGTTAAGCATGAGTAATAATGATATTCTACTGTAAATCTACAAATCTTACCGTCATCTGGAGAAGGCATCCCCACAATCCTCTTGATCTCATTGAACATGAAGTCGGCCATCTCTGGATCATCGGGCCGACAATCCTTGTCCAGACGGACAATGGTGAACATCTCATTCAGGATGGTCAGCAGCATGTTGAGAAGGATGAACACGACTGTGAGGATGAACGTGAACAGGAAGAGGGGCCCGAGGACACTGCTGACCATCATGATCTCATCGATGTTCACCTTCATCAGCAGCATGGAGAACAGTGTCTCGAGACTCGTCAGGAACGAGAAGTACTCGGAGCTTGTGGGTCCAAACACGAGGTAGGCGAATTGGTTGAACGCCATGAACACCACAGTGAAGACGACGAAGAAGTTGAAGATTGGTTTGACCGATTTCTTTAGAGTTGTTGACAGCTGGACGATCTTGGCATTGAATCTAATGAGCCGGAGGAGTTTGAGCATAGAGAAGAAGAGGAGGAATCCTTGCATGAAGGAAAACACGTCATCCCAAAGCACTATCCGCTGGAAGTTCACAAACTCACCTGGCAAGAAAGAAAGTAAAAATATGTATCCATAGTCATAGTTGACTGCGCAATATGGAATGAACTAAAATTATATGAAGTTGACAAGGTTAGCACCAAGTGAAAAACTACTTCCTACTGGATACTTATTAATAGAGATTCTTGCCCATGTTCCACAGGACGATCATAAAACTACAATAGTCGGAACTCCCATACACTAACATGGAGCTATGACTCGCATAGCATTACGACACGTGGAACAGGTCACTGATCTCCATTTCAAATTCTTAACCAATAACAAGCGTCCCAATCCGACCACCGTTTTCTGGCAATACCTGGGTGTCGTGACATCATGGACTGCCTTTGGTGTTTCTGGAGAAAACGACAGCTAGTCGGTTGTGAAAGGATATAAACAACAAGGCAAGGGAGATTATTCGGCAACCTCCAAGTTACCTGACTAACTCACCTGGATTGTCATGAAAGCTGCTCAGAGTGATACTTGTCATGATATAATGGACTCCATAGAAGGCACAACAGAGAATCGCAGACACAACATTCAGGAACTCGATAAAATTCCAGAAACTGTAGAGCCACTTCTTGCCTTTGGATTTAATCTCCTTGACCAACCTCACGATGAAGTATATAGTAAATGTCACAAAGAGGAGATCGGTGATGATCATGAAGAGTGCACTGGGTCCAACATACCGGTACAGTCTGAGAGGGACGACATGAATAAAGCTGATGGCACTTCCAGAAGGAAGAAACTCCAGCATCAGTGTCACAGCGCAGAACATGTTCACAAACGGATTGTACAAATTTGTTTCTACGAAAACGGCTCTGGTTTGCCGATCCAACCATCGATTGTGTTTCAAGTTAGTCAGAATGTCGACAGCCGTTGTGTTGTCATTTCCGAGCACTGCAACATATCCTCCACCACTGTAGGTGTCGTAGTTGCCCATTGATGGAATGCCGTTGAGCTCCATCACTCCCTGATACTGCCAGGGAGAGGCAGGCGAGACTGTGCTGTTGTTCAGAGGTGTCCACTTCACGCCATAGTCGCCATCTTCATAGGTGGTCCATTCATATTCCGCAATGCATGTCCGGATGAGATGCCTCAAAGGTGCTGGTGTTTCACAGGAATCTGTAATAACCACCAATAATAATTTTTTAGTTAAATAGAGAGGAAATCAATGAGTATTTATAGAAAATGTATATGCTAATCGTAAGGAAGCTATCATCCAAGTTGGAAAGTTGCCCAGTGATGTTTTGGTATCGACTGAAATAGTGGCTAGTGAAGTTCTAGGAGTTAGATTTACACTCTAAGACTCGAGCCTGTCTAAGTGGCTAGTGAAGTTCTAGGAGTTGGATTTACCCTCTAAGACTCGAGCCTGTCTAAGTCTGGGTGGTCCCACTCGGTAGTGTGTGGAGTCGCTAAGGAGAGACAGATACTGACTGGACACTGGGTCGCCACTGAAGTCAGTCTGAAGGTACATGGCTGGCACAAGTCGCTCAAATGTCCACTTCCAGAAACCAGTGTAGGAGTTTAGCTGAAATCATTGAGTTGGCCATGCAAAATAAATTTCACATTTACTGTCCTATTTGGATTTTTGCGATATTAAATAGATAAGTATCTAAAAGGAATGTAGTTTGCATTTATTATTCAAATGTAATGCTACACGCTCATTGAAATATGTGATTGCATGCTTTTGAATGAGTA
Organism: Lepetodrilus ovalis; assembly: GCA_032361185.1. Classification (NCBI taxonomy): domain Eukaryota; kingdom Metazoa; phylum Mollusca; class Gastropoda; order Lepetellida; family Lepetodrilidae; genus Lepetodrilus; species Lepetodrilus ovalis. The sequence goes on along the minus strand of JAUTBQ010139738.1, from coordinate 5,809 downwards.
CACAAAATGCATAGTGACACATTAACATACCCCTTGAAAACCAGCAATCGTGGGATGTCCATGATGTTTTATATCTTTCACCATCATATTACCAATGTTGTCCACCATTTGAAAAGAACTCTGATCCCGATTCTCGTAACATATAATTGAGATGATGACGAGGTAGACCACGTATGATCCCACGTCTGTCAGAATCTCGTACAAACGATTCTGCCTCTTCCTGTACGTCCGCACTTTGGTCAACGTGGAGAAGTCTGGAGGCTTCTCCACATACGGTCGACGATGTGCTGCAAACATATTTTCCTTCAATTGAAATTTTCCTGAGTACATGTACCTTATTTAAATAAAAATTGTTACAGGATAAAAACAAACAAACAATAGCAATAGAATAGCAGTATAGTATTTAGGCTATCTTAATGAAATGATAATTTGAAAGTTAATATGGTACCTGGTTTCATTGGACTGGTATAGTTTTTAATTCCCCTCTTGTCCAATTCCCCGTACACCATTATCTCTCCTTCTTCCTCCTCTGCAGGTGCCTCTTCTCCGTAGTCAATCTTCTTGAATATGAGTGCCAGTACCATGGCAACTATCAACACCTGTACCAAGAATCTCTTGCTGTGATTACTTATGCAATTTTACTGAACACTGACAGTAGACAGTCATTGTACATTGTATTGAGATAGTTCTCGTAACCTTTTTGTTATACCATAAGGGCAAAACAGTATATTAAGCACAACAGTATATGAAGATGCGTGTGCATATTCTATAAACAGTTCATTCATCTATATATGGAGCATTTTATTAAAATAATTATTTTAGTTGTTTCCATCTTATACCACAAACAATTAACTTCACCGAGTTTGGTGAATTCATCTAATACAACTTTGAGATGAAATAAGTAGTTTGGGGCACTCGGAAATCCTCATCTAATCAAATGAAACCTTGTAATCATCATGATACCATAAGCCAGATTTTGACTACATTCACCATATGGTAGTTACGTTTGTAATCAACAATCAAAATAGATGCTTACTACCAGTCACCACCTCTTCTGCTTACCTTGATGGGCTGTACAAGTACCACAGACTCTACAAAGGACAGGACAAAGCTGGAGAGCCAGCGAGAGGACTTGTCTGCTCCCCATTCCATGCTGTACAGGATCGTGAAGAAGGCGGAACCAACGACTGACACAAAGACAAAAAACCAGGCAATGTAGGCTCCCCAGTAAGGCAGCTTACAACCAGTCTTCTTTTTACTGGCCGACTCTTCTGTGTTCAAGCCAGTATTATCTCCCTTTTCTATTGTGAATATTCCACCAGGTGTGATCGTCCTTGGTAGGTTGTTTTCGTGAACTGTACTGTCGTTGAGATCAGGATCATTTGATTTCTTTTTTGGTTTCTTTGGTGGCTTTCGACCAGCTTTTCGGAACAGTGTGACGACGAGAAGATTGACAGGAACCACGATGACGCTCATCATGAGGCTGGTGGTGAATTCCTGGGGCGAGAAGGTGAAGGGTCCCAGGTGGACGTCCTGAGTTCCTTCAGTAGGACGGGTTCCATACCACATGGCATTGGCGATCATGGTGGTGAATAACAGAGACAGGCAACAGGAGAGTCTCTGCACCCTGCTGAAGCTGCTCCAGGTGGGTCTCGAGAGGACGCTGAACCAAAGGTGGCCATCGCTCAGGTCCTGGCGAGACTTGAAGGAAAACAGCTGCCCGAATGATTCCAGCTCTTCTTTCGTGGACACTGGGAGGAAACGTTCAATTTCTCCATCGTCCTTGTCCACAGCTAGCCATCGGTCACAGAGGAATACAGACCTGAAATAGTATTATGATCAATAGTTGAACTCCAGTACTGCTATATAGTCTGTATTTTAATACTTTAAGACAACATCGACAAATTTATTTTTATTATTATTATTATTATTATTATTATTATTTTTCTTATAGTATAATATATTAGAGAAAGTGTGGTCATATAACAGGGTATCCTTTCAAGAAGCTCTTTTATCTACAAAAGAGACTGGTAGCGCTCTTTTAACTATTAGCTATCGGCAAAGAGAGCTACCACTACCAGTCTCTTGGTTGATAAGAGAGCTTTGTGAAATGATAGCCTGAAACATAGTTTAAGATTCTGGAAAATATCTACTGAATTCGTATTGGCTTATTCTTATGACATATACATATTTATATAGACAAACGATGGGAAAGCTCACTTTTCGTTAGTTTGTAAGTTTTTGACGACCACCATACTGAGGTACCAATCTGCATTGATTCCCTTCCCCGAGTTGTCGTGCCACAGCCTGATGAACATCAGTGGACCCAGCGACTGCTGCACACTCAGGATGTAGCTGTTAACACTGCCACGGTCCACTGCCTGCAAACCACAACTACAATGAGTGTTTGCTTGTTCATGGTAAGCTAACAGCATCATTTGAATATTACGATATTGGATACTTTATTAAATAACATTGAAAAAATACTTTGATGTCAATCTATCAAAACCAAGATATTGGATGGGTAATTATATATGGTAAATAATAAATACATCAAAATTATTTTAAATACATCAAACTATCATGTTCTAGCATTGTCATGATCTGGTTGTAAATCCTGGCATAAGCCATGGTTTTAGTATAGCCGGTAATGATGCAATCCTCGATTTACAATCGAGAAAAACTGTTACGTTTTGTGAAACGCAAGTCAAGAGTGCGGGTATGCTGTTGACAGCACTTCAGGCTTGATCCCATACCCTTTTCTTCTCGTCCTCCAGCGATCTGATCTCGGTGTCGCCATCTTCACCACCCAGAACAAAGAACACCTTGGACTTGGTGCCAGCATTGCGTCTCATGCCAGTGAACACCGAGATCTGGTAGTGGTACACATCAGACTGCAGATTGTCCCGGAGAGGGATCACGCTCCACTAAACACAGAGAGGCTGGCAGTCAGCGCACTTATTCTATGCATCATACATAGAGAACGATATCTAGCTATATGCATATGATGGTATTAGACACGGTGGCTGGAACCTTATTAACATGTATTGTTTTCTTTCTCTAAAAGAAAATTCTTTCAACGTTTAGCTAGGGGCATGGAAAACTGATAGGATACTTGTGGGCCTATTCTCGAAACATTCTTACGATCGTACAACAATCTTAAGGATACCTATAACAAATGCTATGTACGTTCTTAGGCTAAGACGTTTGTAAGAACGTTTCGAGATTATAGCCTCCCTGGTATTTAAGATACTACTGATATTCCCGGAAACCCAGACCATATGCATCAGCAATAAAGCAATTCAGTGGCTCCTTTCATATAGATTTAGTACAAATGAATATACATTATATTTAAATTATCTAGTTTCATCAAATGAGATTACGGTTAGCTTAGAATCTATAGTATTGATATTTTAAGTATTAAATCCATACAGTATATTAGTACGTAAACCAAATTATAACTGCTTCTAAGAATGATGAGTAATTTGCCTAGATGTATCAAAGGCTACCTTTTCCACATCTTTCCTATCCGCTCTCCTGACAAAGAAGACTGCGATGAGGTAGAGGCCGAGGACAACGATGACGGTGGAGAAGACAGCAGCGTTGTTGGCCAGGTCAGAAAACTTGGAGAACACGTTCTGGAAGTCGATGGTATTGGGTGGCACAAAGAAACTGGCGCCAAAGGAAGTCAGATGAGATGTCTGGCATGCAACATTCTGTGGATTCTTAGACTTGCCATGCTGTAATAGAGAACTCCATTGTTGTATTCCACCAGCCCTGAAGTATCTTATGGTATATATATATTTTTTTCAATTGGTCAAACTAAGTAATGATGGCCTATACTAAAGAAATAAATAATCATACAAAAAGGTAAAGTCCTTGGTGAACATGTGCAATGTGTAGTAGTAAGGTGTCATGGTGAATAATATTCCATAGAAGGATGGTTAGCTAGAAGTCATCATACCTTATACACAGCAAGTTATACGATCGTTCTGTGAAACAAGGCCCGTGTACATATTGTTAAGTGATAATCTTGTATATCTACACTGACCTTAAGGCCGTCCTTCTTCCATGCTCTGGACTTGACATCCCAGTAGTGGCACGCAGAGGAGAATATAGTTACATCAACCACAGATGATGTGCTTTGGACATCTGAAACATATTAGCATACAGAATATTGCAGAAGGTCTAATGGTATGAAAACTTAACCTTACTTGTATTTAAATAAAATTGTGAAAACATAAATTTTCCATGAATACCCAATTATCACTATTGTTTTTAATATGCTATTATCATCATACAGATGCCAATAGCGCTTCAGCTTACCATGTAGAGGACGAAGCCCAATATACAGCGATGAACTGTTAGCTTCTTTGTCTTTCTTGTTATCGTTTTCCTTGACATAGCTTGGGAAGGACTCCACATCAAAAGCCAGTATCCAGGGCGGAGCGTCACCATCGTTGTTGTTCTTAGCAGGCAGCACACCATCCACTTCACTTTTGTCTTTCGTTGGCACAGAGTCGTAATTGACAAAGTAAGCAAACTGTCCATTTACTTTGTCCTTCGGGGTCAGCGCAATATTGACTATCACATCTGCTTTGTTCAATGCGACTTGTATCAGGAAAAGGTCATCGGTGGAATTCCCAGCTATGTTGATGGTGTCTGTGGTAGTCTTAGTGTCTGAGTATACATGGACGGTGACCGGCTGGGCCAGATTGTTCATGTCTATTGGGTCCCCGTCCTTGTACAGGGATATTGTGGTAGTGCGTGTCTGGATGAGACCCTTGTCGTCCACTTGAAGAACTCTGCTTTCCATTAGCTGTGGAAATGGGAAGATTTTAATAGTAAATTTCTATTGATATTCCCATCATAAAGTTACTCTGATCTCCGTTGCTCGGAGCGTTGATTCCAAATAATTAATAATTGCTACAATGACAAAGGACTAAAACACCTCCCAAACACTGTGCCAATATGTCCACACTACTACCATATACCTTGATGTCCACACTAGTAATATACCTCTGTCCACACTAATACCATACTGTTATGTTCGTGTACTAATGCTATACCTCTGTCCACACTAATACCATACTGTTATGTTTGTGTACTAATGCTATACCTCTGTCCACACTAATACCATACCGCTATGTTCGTGTACTAATGCTATACCTCTGTCCACACTAATACCATTCTGCTATGTTCGAGTACTAATGCTATACCTCTATATCCACATTACTGGCCCCAATGCTCCCCAGCTCCGCGGTGAGGTCAGGGAAGGTCACGAATGTCTTTCCGGACACTTCCAGACTGGATGCGGTCAGCTGTGAGGACATGGTCCGGCGTATCGAGTAGGTCAGGTCAAGGTCGTCACTGGTGATGATGATAGGCGGTTCCCCAGGCAGTACTCCCTTCAGCAGCATCTTCACCAGGCTGGATCTGTCCTCAAACACCAGCTGCGTGGAGTCAGCCTGCCAAATAAAAATACCCAGTAAATAAGCACAGACTTTCAGTAAAAGTAATAGTATGTATGTACAAATTATACCATATGTATGCTTTCTTTGTTATGAAAGAAGTAATTGTGAGAAAGTGAATTGATGCTTAATGTCGGTGCAGAAACCTTTCACCCATATGCGATGATTATACATTTGATGAGACAATAGTTCTTATAAATGAAAAGGATGAAATTGAGGTTTCCCCGTTTCTTTCACTTCTTACATTACAGGCGATTTACGTTCTGAGATAGAACCTTACTATTCATATATATGGTTGCACTCCAAAAGCGTAATTCGCAATGACAAATTTCAATAGA
>JAUTBQ010139627.1:0-15033 GCA_032361185.1 Lepetodrilus ovalis | reverse complement strand
GTACTTTTATTTTGTGTCTCTAATTATTCGAACACAGACCATTTTCAATTTTCGTATTTTTCTAATAATTCGAACAGTTAAAAATTTACCTGTTCGAACTAATAGAGTAATTACGGTATGCACAGACAATAGTGAATATTGATACTTAAGTTTATCCAGGTTATCTATTACAAGAACATTTAATGAATACTTGTTTTTTTTAAATGGTTATGCTACATTCACACAGGGAATTAATTGTTGTATCCTTTGAAGTAATAAAACAGTTAACAAACTGCTGTTATGGCAGTCTCCAGGGTTAAAACAGTTGACAAGCTGCTGTCATGTCTATCTCCAGGGTTAAAACAGTTAACAAGCTGCTGTCATGTCTGTCTCCAGGGTTAACAGTTAATAAGTTGCTGTCATGTCTGTCTCCAGGGTTAAAACAGTTAACAAGCTGCTGTCATGTCTATCTCCAGGGTTAAAACAGTTAACAAGCTGCTGTCATGTCTATCTCCAGGGTTAAACAGTTAACAAGCTGCTGTCATGTCTATCTCCAGGGTTAAAACAGTTAACAAGCTGCTGTCATGTCTGTCTCCAGGGTTAAAGCGCCGGTCCTCCTCCACTCAGAAAGTTTCCAAGAAATTAAGAAACAGATCTCCCTCACCATGTGACCTAGCACATTCCCCTGCACATCAACTGTCGTCAGAGTCCCAACTCCACCCCCAGGACCATACCCACACACTTGCAGGCCCGGACGCCAGCTCTGAACCACCCCTAGGGACACTCGGTCTCAAACATACATCACAATCGGCATCACACACCAAGAGGAAAACTGGCGACACGACGTCTGAAAAGAAGGAGGGCAGCATACGTCTTGCCGAGTAAGCAGATCTATGTAGACTTAGCTGTTCTTGTGCTGTCGTGCTCAGAGTGCCAAATGTTTGTGATTTGATCCATGACTGCATCATGCCTCCAGATGTTAAAAGGTGGTACTTCTTGTTACCCGGCTTGGTGATTGGCATTATCGGGGTAAAACAAAGACTGGCCGATTTGATAATCATTTTGTTTCAGTGTAAATATCTTACAGTGATGTTAAGCAGTATCACTCACTCACTATTATTTAGCGAGCTGATTGAACTATTGGTGTTGTGATATACCAGATTGAACTCTTGGTGATGGGGATAGCCCAGATTGAACTACTAGTGATGGGGATAGCCCAGATTGAACTATTGGTGATGGGGATAGCCCAGATTGAACTATTGGTGATGGTGATAGCCCAGATTGAACTATTGGTGATGGGGATAGCCCAGATTGAACTATTGATGATGGGGATAGCCCAGGTTGAACTATTGGTGTCCTGACATACAGAACACATAACTGTGTAGTCAAACTTTCATACACATATATTTTTTCAGCACTAGTAGTACGGGTGCCTCTGATGTTAATAGCACCAATGATGTGGTCTACAAGTATATCAACGTAGATCTGGTCACTGTTAAAGAAGGTAAGCTTATGTTTGTGGTATGAACCATACGTTTACAAATTGTATTAACCTGCAGACATGTTTTTCTTGGTATTCCCACAGCAATAACAACATTAGATTGTGTGATATTCTCATGACAATAACAACAATAGTTGTATTGATATTCCCATGGCTGTAACAACAAAGTTTTGTACTAATATCTCATGGTAATGACATCATTAGTCTTTCTACTTCCTTTCTTGGCTTGCAACTGTTCTACTTTTGTGTTTAATTTCCAGGTAATTTTGTGATGGGGCAAAATGGTGTTGACATGAATATTGGTCGGGTTGTGGAGGTGACGCAACTACACAGTCTTCATTTTGTCAGTGTCCAGTGGTATCAGGGTAAGCTATGCAGGGTCCACTGTAACTGTAAACATCCATCTGTCTTAGAGCCATGTTTGAATTGGGAATTCGAGAGGAGTTGAGGTTTATTGCAACATTCAGTGGATGTTGCGGATTTCATCCTGCCCTAAACTAAGTTGTGATATTAGTGAAAGATTCTAGACCGTGACTCTAAACCCCATTAAAAAATAAATAAATAATTAATTGAGGGCTACTTGCGCAAGTGCATTAGCATGACCCAGTAGCTCGTTGGACCTACTCAGTGACCCAAAAAATGGGCTCGATTTGCCCAATTTCTTACCCATGATTCCACATTCTGAGCCATTGGCATACACCCGCTTTGCCGCTATTGAGGTGCCGGCCAGCAACCAGCTGTGGTGTAGCTTGTATTCCAAATATTGGTCAATGGGGTCAAGCAAAACGAACAGCCCTCTTGTGTTGATTTTATTTACTGATATTTTAAAATGTTTTTGGGGAAAATTACCTCTTCACTGTTCACATTACTTAGATTCAATGTATTTGGTATCCTTTGACTTTGTGTTTGGTGGTAACATGTTATTTTTTTTACAAAACAACTCAAATATCTATATGTGAAATAAGTTATTGTAAATTTAGTAAGATAATGTAAACTTTTCAGGTGCTGTTGGGAAGAACAAAAAGTACATAGTTTCTGAGAAATGGATTAAAAAGAGTGATTTGGTAAGTTTACTGTGTGAATATCAAAATCCATAAATGGTAGCACAGTGGCTGATTGTTGGATCGAACCTATATGTCCCAAGTTCGAACCTGACCTTGAGATGTTACTATGTTGGACTATGTTGTTACTTAGCTTCATCATCACGAGCTGGTGCTTGCAGGTTTACTGCAATATTCTAACCTACAGGCCTTGGAGGGTTCCTCTTGCAATATGCAAAATTTATATGAGTGGAATAAACGTGAAAACCTTCAATCCTAAACTTAGTTAAATAGAACATTTTAGTTATGGAATAGGGGTGGGATGTAGCGCAGTGGTAGAACGTTGGACTTCGGAGCAAAAGGTACTCGAGTTCAAATCACGCTCCACGGGGGCCCGGCATCATTTTCACAGAAGTTACATTTCTGACACGATATTGGTAGGATGCACTGTCTGTAGAGTGGCACTACAGTTATCATCCTTGGTCTGTCAGTACCAGCCGGTGCTCGCAGGTTTACTACAACATTCAGCGCTACGGATGTTGTGGGTTTCCTCCTGCCCTAAACTGACAAGTCGTGATGTTAGTGAAAGATTCTAGAAAGCAACTATAAACCCCCATTAGAAAAAAAAAGAAGAAAAAAAGGGTTTCTTTCTGTCGTAGACTGACACTACACATAATATGTTACGAGCAAAAACAAGCATAAAAATAAAAACTCTCAAAGCCCACTTGTTTACGAACCCATATGGATGAATGTTGAAGGACAGGAAATTTATAGTTTTCTCCTTCCAAAGGCCATTTAGATACATCTATATGAACATTAATGTGAATAATTACTTTTTTTGCAGGTCAATACATTGTGACGTACTTACTTTTATTAATGTAAGAATATTTTAGCAAATTAATTAATATTGGTTTTCTTTTAAGAAGTGATGACATGGGTTGCCATAGTTTCTACAGAACTGCAGTCACTCACATTAACCTGAAGAGTCGATGACTCCAGTCTGAATCTTATTCAAGTGCTAACTTATTTTGTCGTAGATTGTGTAGAATATTTGTATGCAATATCTGTAGATAAATAGTGTGCCGTTATCAACTTGGGTGTATTTTTTATGTATTTCGACTCCCTAGTTATCTTTGTGAAAAGCCCTTTTTTTGTATTTTTATTTTTTAGCGTGATTTGATTAGCTATAGTCATGTTTATATTTAATTAATATGGTCAAACAGCATTAAATTACTAGTAACTCATTCATTGATTCATATAGATTTGCTTCGGAAAATGTTTGATTTACTCAAAGATCAGGATATATCATTATTTATATATGCATGTACATTATCCCTGTCTGGATTTGAACATGATACATTGTTGAAAAGCTACTTTTTTTTAGAACATTGAAATGTTATTATTTATTTATAGATCTATTTCTAGAATAATCTTGGGCTCCAGATGAACATGATATTTTGTTGAAATGTGGACACAATTGTGAAATATTTGGGTTCCAGATGAATGTGATATTATGTTGAAATATGGTCATCATTGTGATAGACTTAGCTAAACAAATATCTGACAATGACTGTGTTGCAATCTATAAACATCTGTGGACAACCTCAGAGATGGGCATTGCACCATGAGTGGACTCATTTGTACAGCTAACTATGACATCAATAGTGCCATGGTTTCCCATCAATCAATAATATAGTATGACATTATATTGACACATGATATAGTGTAGGCCATTAATCCACTTCATCTGAATGGGAAATACAAATCCAGCCAATTATTTGATTTTTATGTTTAGTCTTTTTCAATTAAACCCAAAATATGAGATGTATATTTTTAACCCTCTACCTGCTGCAGGCAATCAGATATGCCATAAAGAAATGTGTTTGTGCATAATCCAGCTGGGAGAGGGTTAACAATCTCACTGCCGGATTTGATGTCATTGCTCCGTTAGGCATCTCCAGTCGCCTCTAGTGTATTCAAAGAATCATCGAATTTACATGGGAAAGTTGTCACATCATGTTTGCTGATTTACTCATAAGCTATTGTAATACATTGTTAGGGATTTTTTTCAGAATGGTGAATTCTACTTGATACTTTTACAAACTGCACATGTGAGGCAAATATTTAATCTCTTAACAATTTACTTCTATGGAACATTTATCATCAAGTTTAAATACCAGTTGTTGGAACTTCTTCAAAGGTTTTTAGCACATAATATGAATTTGTCATGTAAATTACTTCGAATGAACTCAATGTTTTAGTCAACATTGGTGTTTGTTTTTAAAAGCATATTAGCACAGATGGTTGACCCACATAATGGACAAATAAATTTCATGTTTTACCGAGGTATATGAATAAAAGGAACGCAGCTCTAACAGATTGAATTCCACCAATGTGGATTGATGAAAGGGATGTTGGTAATATAAAATTGATGAAAAGTATCACAAATGAATGTAGTTTGCATTTGAAATCTGTGATTGTATGTCTTTGAATAAGAATATGTGTGGGTGAGTGGTTCAGAGTGGGTCTTGGTGGGTCAGAGTGGGTGAATGATTTGGAGTTTAACACTACCGTAATTCCAGAAGTATTCTTTTAGCTATATGTCCTGATGAGTTATTTAATGATAGTTAACAAACTTGCACAAGTTGTCTTTAAAACACATACAAGTGTTGGTCCCAGGGGCCCGGCATCAATGTTCACAGAAGTTACATTTCTGACGTGATATTGATAAGATGCAGTCTGTAGAGTGGCACTACAGTTGGTCTGTCAGTACCAGCTGGTGCTCGCAGGTTTACTGCAACATTCAGTGCTACGGATGTTGCAGGTTTCCTCCTGCTCTAAACTGACAAGCTGTGATGTTAGTGAAAGATTCTAGGAAGCGACTGCAAACCCCATTGCAGAAGAAAAAGTTTTTTTTCAATTATGATTGACTTGCAGGATTTTATGATAAGTCTCAATCTTGATTTTCTTTTTAATACTATTTATTTTTTTTCCTGTTTTTTTACTTTCCATTATCTAACCACACAATAAAATTGACATAAAGATAATAATTAATGATGATAAAAATCTATCATGCATTTGAGTAACATGTTTCTTATCAACAAGATTAGATGTGTCACGCATGCATCAAGCCTTTGAAAGTGCAGTTGTAAGAGTGGAACTGTTTGATCACGTCTATAATGTCAGTATGGTCTCAATACAGTATTGAAGTGTTTGAAGGCATTGCATGCTGTTGTAGTGTTGTGATTTGTTTCTCTACTAAGAATAGCATGTAGACAGAAAGCAGTGACCAAATGTTGGTGTTATGTGGGTCATATGCATTAAACACAGATCTATGCAGACATTGTAGGTGTCATTGGTACAGCCACGCTTAGATCATGTGCTCTTGCCATTCTATCGGCCATTATGTATTGCTTTGAAAGTGTACAAAGGTCGCTTTCAACTGTGTACCTTAGATACTTAAAGTCTACCAGTAGATATGACACAGGACAAAATTGTTAATTATTCCTGTTACTGTTGCAATTCCGAATAACAAAGCAATAATTTAATGATAAAAAAAAAAGAAACTCACAAATATTTCGAAAAAAAAACCAACAAAGAATTTAATAAATATATTCTATGAAATACAAAAATTAAATTAAAAAGACCAAAATAAAAATACCCCCAAATACAATTTTTTAAATTCCAAATCAGGGTTGGAGTGGTGTGAAGGCGGTTGATGGGATGGTTAATCTTATGGCAACTTTTGTTGCCCCCAGCCAGATTGAGGTTAAAGGAAGGTAAACGTGGCTGGATATTGATTTCACTGTGTATGCTAATTACTCTCATCATGTCCATGTCGCCGAGCATCAACTTCCCTTGCTAATGCACTGAGGCTATGCCAGGGGAGATCCTATCTGATTAATTACATGGACTATTCCAATTTGGGCCTTTGTTTTTCTTCTGTAAGCATATCAATTTACCAATATACCCAGGGGATCTGTTCGCTTCACTCATCATACGTTGTCAAAGACCTCACCTGGAATTGGAAAATTAGCTTAATCTGCACTTGGGAGGTTAATGGGTACCTTTGGACATGTCCGCGTTGTTGGCCTGACATTGTTCAATATTATTATCAGGCTTTCACGAGGAAACCAAGACTTTCACAAGGGAACTGGCTGCCATTCCACAGAACAATCACAGCGCTATGAGAGTTAGCTATGAGAGTTAGCTATGAGAGTTACGAGACTCACAGCACTAAGAACGCTCTGTGGAACGGGATGCCAAGATTGTTCAATGTAAATGACCAGTGATGGTTCTTAGACTGGCAAGCTGAACACACTGAACGGCAACCTTAATTAAGGTACCATAGTTTCCACAACTTTCCTTCTGGCTGCTGTTTAGGTAAATTGGGTTCTTCATATTTCTTTCCCCTAGGGCAGGTACTGAGGTTGCAGCAGAATCCGCAGGTGGGGATTCAGAGGTCACGCAGAGGTCAAACGAGGTCATGGTTATCCCAGACCACGGTTAAACCGCTAATGAACAGAGTGGATTGAGAAACGACAGCGACAATCCCCGTTGAATTTTATCTGAGCTGGATTATTATTAATATATACGGCATCTCGAGATGTCCTTGTACTCCGTAATGGTGATCAATGGTATCTGTTTATTACTGCAAAACTAAATGAATCCATATATTGGGATTTGAACCGAAGTTAATTTGGGTTTTCTTGGTAATCCTTAAGGATAAATTCTGATATTTGTCGGTGAATGACAGATTTGCTAGATATTGCCTAATAAAGAAAATCTACATTTAATCCTAATGGACCTGGTTTAGATATCAATTTTATTCATGGTTACATCTGCCAGCTACCAATGTGTGTATGTGTGTATTTCTAGAATTTTCGACTTTTAGTTAGATTGTCATACATATTATTGGGTGAGTGATACTGCAATGGTAGACCATTGGACTTTGGAGCCAATGGTCTTAGGTTCAAATTCATATCCTGGGAACCCAGCATCAATGTTCGCGAAAGTTACCTTTCTGTTGTGATCATGACAGGATGCACTGTCTGTAGAGTGGCACTACAGTTATCATCCTTGGTCTGTCAGTACCAGCCGGTGCCAACAAGTTTACTGTAACATCCAAGACTATAAACGTTGATGGTTTCCTTCTGCCCTAAATAAGCTGTGATACAAGATAAAGTATCTTGAAGAAGATTCTAAACTCCAAGTAAAGAAAAATTTACAAAAAGACATGATAAATTAGTCAATAGTATATACAGTGGACCCCCGTTTATCCGGACCGGATAACTGGTTCCCTCGCTATCCGCACGTTTTTTTACTGGGAACCATATATCAGTTTTCCTATGTAAAATGACTCAGACATCTGGAAATTCAGTTATTCACACAATTTTACCGGGAACACAACCATCTGGATAAATGGGGGTCGACTGTATCATGTTCTATTGGTTTTATTGAAATTGTCCACACCACTTTGTTTAAGATTTACATCCATTTTGTAGTCATGTAACATTGTTGATTAGAAATCCAAGACAGAAAGAAATAGATTTATAAATATAAAAGTATAAATGTTGCATGGTTGTCATTACAAGTGCATTCCTATAAAAGCATCATAATGTAATGTCTTTGCCATTTTTTCCATTTGCATTATTTGCATTATTAGCATTGAGATGCTTTGTATTGAGTAAGTGGAATGAGCTTACTTGCTAATCAGTCATGATTACTAATGCCATCCCTGTTGTAGTTCATGTAGCTGTCAATGTCATCGTACATGTAGATCTCCATGTTGATCTCCATTAACATCCTTGCAGATCTCGACTAATGTTTACCAGATATATATGGCATGCAAACATCTCGACACAATACAAAATCATATTTCATTGTTCCCTTCCAATCAGATAAGGTTTATTGAGGCTTTCCACACTTTGAAAATTCCTCTTAAGTAATATTCTCATTGTAAACCTCAAGAAGCACTCTTGAAATTGAAATATATGTTTATCATTATTTTTTTTCTTTACTTTAAAAGATTTTGACATTTTGTTTTGTTGTGTAATACCAGAGTTATTGGTGGTAATCACCATATTATCGAGAGAGAGAATTGCTGTCTCAGATGAAAATTGCTTTCTCGGATGAAAGTTATTTTCTCAGTAACCAATGACGTCAAATGGAGCAGCGATTTCTTTTTGGTTTGATTAAAAAGCAGCTCAGGAAAAACATTAGCAGATGGATTGACAACACATATACATTTTGTCAGCATTAAATGTCCGTATTAGCATTAAGTATCCAACAAAGACAGTAAGTAAGCATAATTAGAGGTACGATGAAGAATAACAGCATGTGCACCAATCATTACCCGAGACAAAATCTTCTTCTTCTCGTCTCATCACTGTTATGTTACGCTACAGATGTGTCTAGGTTATTTCATCTCCAATATCAATAATAGATGGCCAATCGCTCACCCAACGGACAGTGAAACAATTCCAACATGTCTGCTAGCATAATGACAAAGCTTTCAATTTGCAAAGCCATTGACGTCAAACTATCAGGATTATCCAGTTTCCTTTATCCCTGTTGAATTTTCTTTCTCAATTTTCATCTCAGAACTTTGAAATCTGTGATTTATGCTTCCCATTGTTGAGTTGGAAATGTGAAATGTCAATGTAGCCTTACAAAAGCGTAACATGAATAATTAAAAGGTAAAATGCTGTATGTATATTTATATAGTTTTTTTTAACAATGGTTTTCTCAAATTGCTCTTTCTTTAACATAAAAAATATATAGGGTATACAAAGAGTATACATGAAGTGTACATAATGTATACATGGATTATACCTTAATCCTCATGTTGGTGCTACAGAATAGTAGTAAGTGGCAGATGTAGTGCGAGAACTATGGTGACTATTGTCAATCTATAGTTTGACTATCGTGACGTCACGCAGAAACCATGGTCTGACCAGTGAAGCGCTGGTTTCTGTTCAGGCAAGATGCCGACCGAAGACCGGTTTTGAATTTTGCAGAATGCATTTCTATGTAAACGTGTTGTAAAATAATGTAAACATATATATGTGGTTTTTTTTAGTAGAATTTATGGTTTGGTGAAAATCACTCACATTTCATTTCTTTTTAATTCTGATCACGCTGCTATGGTCCTAGTCATCGATTAAATCGTTTACTGCAATGTACAATCTATGAATTGTTTTGAAATGCACAGTGTTGGATGTACCATAGATTACAGTCACTTAGCATACATATCATGTTTGTTTGTACTTTCAAAAACATTTTTATCTCGGTATGGAAAACAAAATTTCTTTGCTTCAATGGCCACCTACACCTACATTTTCCTTGCTTTGTATAGGTATGGGTAAAAGATTCCCGCTGTGATGAAATACAATAAATCACTCGCTCCTTGCTTCGTTTTGACACGATGCAAATTTTTGTGTATTGACAAAAAAAAATACATAAAACTGGAAAATATTGGAAACTACTGTAGTGAGACATGCAGAAAATGTAGATTGTTACCCAATATAATATACTTGTGTAGATAATCAAATGTGCAAATTTTCAGGTAAAAATATGTTTGACCATGAAATAAATGTCAACAGACCGTGATGATGTGCATTATTTATATCTAATACATGTAGCCAAGGAAGTACTGAATTACATGATCATCTAGATATTAAAATTAATAGGTTGCTACCTTTTATTTCAAATTCCATTCTGAAGATCAAATATACATGTACATGTACTTACCATCGTTTAATGTCTTCCTAATACATGCTCATGAATAGATGCCAAGTTTTCTCTGATTTACTGTTTTGAATGTGTATCAAACAGATTTATTGTCATCGATGTTTAAAGCAATTTAAAAAAAGGCATATACAATATTTATCGTTATTTCTGCTTTTTAATTTTTCTTGATATTTTACAAATTTAATATTTGATATTTTAATATTTTAATATAAATTTGATAATTTATTGATATTTTATATTAACATTTGGCAAATATTTTTAATATTTAAACATGTGAAATGGTGTATATCACTAGACTATACATGCAATATATGTAATGATTGTACTGTTGGAGTGAGAACTACTTCTGGAAATTGGTAGATCACGGTTCATTGATGTCAGTTCATGCCTGAACAATAGTTGATTGTAAATGCTATCGATTTGATAATTTAAAAAAGAAAATGTACTGCAATTATTGAAATGAAAGAATATAATTTATTAAATGTGGTTGTCTGTCATCGTTTAAATCTGGTCATGTTTTATTATCGTGGGGCTTTTGTCAACGTAAAAATATCAAATGAAAATGTTCGAAGGCCACAGCTTGTTGATGCCAATACAGGACGTAAATGTAGACATCTAGTGAATGCCTCTTGCTTATAATTGTGCCAATGGTGAGGGGAAAAGTTTAAAGCAAATTAGAAAACAGATCTGATGACTTTGGTGTTTAAATTACAATTACATGTACATTTATTGCTAATTGTCAACAGATTGTTGGTGGCCAATTTTCAATGTTATTTCGGCCAATTTTCAATATAATTTTCTTCTAGGCAAAATCTAATACTAATTACATTGTACCATGCAAATCTAGAACTAATTACCATACTAATCATGTTTTTCTTTCCTTGCAGTCCCACCCCTCAGGTCAAAATGAGTGGGATTCCTGGCAGGTAAGTAACCATACACTCTTAAAGCGACAATGCCCTGTTTTATGTCATGACCCTTTGACCCTTCATGCAAAATGTATGAAAATATAAAATAGTCAGTTTCTAATATTTGGTCTGGGAAAGAAAAATTAATGTATATATCCCCAGTCAGAATTATTTATCAAGATTAAAGCATGCATAAAATCATTTCATTTGGTATGGAAATTAGGTATACAGTCGACCCCCGTTTATCCGGACGATTGCATTCCCGGTAAAATCGTCCGGGTAACTGAATTTCCGGTTATCCGAATTTGGCAAGAGTTACCCCCCTTTCATGTAAATTAATAGACAAACACAGATATACGACTTCAGTTATATATTTCATCACACAAAGTATGAACCATTATGCATACATGTATTGATCATATAACATAATATAGTATAGGATGCATGTGTATCATCAGCTGATACATTGCTTGAGTTAAAGTCAATAAAAAAAACTCTTTTCCATAAGAATATCACCCATCGTAGATTTTCCGCTGGCGTGGCCAAAAGTTTGAGAGAAATGCTTGCTTAGAGCTTCTAAACTTAATATTGAATTTGCATCTTTGTACCGACATATAGTTTTTTTTTCACGAGCTGTGACACAGAAACGTTTACGCTTAGCTGGTTGAGACATGGCTCAGTTTGAACATTCAAGACACGGGACAGTCTATTTATTATTGGCAGCCGTAACGATATTAACTCAATTTCGAGTCCAGTATAACTGACACTGATTACAAGTGTTTGCAAATCCTTTATGTTAGCTCAACTTCTAAACCAAGGGAAATTACGCTGATTAACCTCAACAGGTTTCGCGAAACAATGCCTTGTTGTCAACACACTTTCCCTTTTACAGCCGCCATTGGCCTAATCTGTTTTGACTGATCTCGACAACATGGCTGCCTTACGCGTGTCCCTATGCAAACAACTAATCTACTATAAGCAGTTTTTAGTTCTTTTATCGTCCGGTTATCTGAACACATATTAAGCTTAATTTGTCTATTTGGTTCCCGGATATGTCCGACCGTAAGTGGAAACCGAATTTCCCATTATCTGAGTCATTTTATATAGGAAAATATTGGTTCCCGGTAAAAAGCGTCCGGATAGCAAGGGAACCGGTTATCTGAAGTCCAAACCTATAGGAATATATTGTGAGACATTTGTGTTGTTGGTCAATATTTAGGTCAACAGCGTGCAGATAAATATTGGTACATATTATTAAGAATAATTATTTATAATATTCAATGAATGTATATTTTTTTTTATTGAAAGTGCTGAAACAATGTGTTCATTATTTGTTCTATAGACATGTCAATATCTGTCCAATGCCTGATACTGTACGTTGTTGCAGACTCCACGGAATCGGCCCAGCTCTGTGTCTGACAGTGTGGGCAGTCAGGCGGGTCACTTGTCTGACAGCAGCTCCAGTGAGCACACGCTACGCAAGAGGTAAGTGTCTCGGTCGGACAACAGCTATAGTGAGCACACGCTACGCAAGAGGTAAGTGTCTCGGTCTGACAACAGCTATAGTGAGCACACACTACACAAGCGATAAGTGTCTAAGGCTGACAACAGCTCTAGTGAGCACACGCTACGCAAGAGGTAAGTGTCTCGGTCTGACAGTGTTGGAGAGGTCATAAATGACGTAATACAATCAATGTAAATGACGTAATACAAACAAATCCGCGACATTTATGTCCGGCGTAAATATACACACCTTTCGTGAAACGCACACCAGCTGAGCAGGTGATTGTCTTGTAATAAAGCTTCTCATCTCGGGGCCAGGTACTGTTTGTTTTGCACTGTCCTGACCTGTCCCTGCATCCCATGTATGAATGATGGCGAACATACTCGGCAACACTGAGACACAAAATACTAGGAGTAATATTCTGAGAATAATATTTTCAGTGATGAATCTGTTCGTGAAACGAAGAATACTCATGGAAAAATACTCCACGGAACCACTCGGAAATACTCAACCTCCTCTGGTGTCAAGGTAAAAGCTGGGCCAGGCCCAGCCCCTAAGTGTGTTACACGGATCCGTGCTCAAGCTAAAGGGAAAGTCAAGGGGTAAGTAGTCTTAAAGTTGCTTTTAAAGTAGGTATAGCTGATCATGAATGTCTTGAGAACTAGTATACGGCTCACAGTTATGTTTGAATGCTGACATGAAAGTTGGTATCTTGCTTGGTATGATGTTTGTGAGTTTGCTCTGAAAGATGTTTGTGAGTTGGCTCTAAGAGTTGTTTGTGAGTTGGCTCTAAGAGATGTTTGTGAGTTGGCTCTAAGAGGTGTTTGTGAGTTGGCTCTGAGAGGTGTTTGTGAGTTGGCTGTAAGAGGTGTTTGTGAGTTGGCTCTAAGGGGTGTTTGTGAATTGGCTCTAAGGGGTGTTTGTGAATTGGCTCTGACAGGTGTTTTTATTTCTGCAGACAGGACGTGAATCTGAAGGAGCAGCTGGCTGCCCGGGGCTTCGTGTCTGACGTCACCGTCAAGCGCCGAGAGAAAGACCTGCTGGTCAGTATGTCAGTGTTATAGCCAGGGTTGCCACACTGAACCAGGCTTTACTTGTAGCAGCCTGTTATAGATCTACTGTTCAGCCATAGCTGGTAATGAATGGTGTTTGTACCTTACCTCAATATCTGCCTTCCTAATCACCATCCAATCTGTGTTATTCCAATAATTCTTGGACATGGAAGTTAACAAGCAGCCAGGGATGCATAAACTTGATCAAACTACCTACCGGTGTAGGTGTACAACAGTCCCAGGCCTTGATGATGTCAGGTCTCGGTGTGTAGCTTGATGATGTCAGGTCTCAGTGTGAGCTTGATGATGTCAGGTCTCAGTGTGTAGCTTGATGATGTCAGGTCTCGGTGTGTAGCTTGATGATGTCAGGTCTAGGTCTCAGTGTGAGCTTGATGATGTCAGGTCTCGGTGTGTAGCTTGATGATGTCAGGTCTCGGTGTGTAGCTTGATGATGTCAGGTCTCAGTGTGTAGCTAGATGATGTCAGGTCTCAGTGTGTAGCTATTGTATGTTGCACAGACAGAGCTGGAGCAGCTGAAGCTGGAGAAGAAGCAGGCTGAGCAGAGGATCCGTCTCATGGAGGCAGAACACAGGCAGAGACAGGAGGAGCTGAAGCAGGAAGTGCAGAGACACGCGCAGGTCAGTCTGTCTTCTGACTGCCTTCTGACTGTCTTGAAGTCTACTCTATGAGTATAAATGTCTGTGTAGTGCCTTCTGGTTGTGTGCAGATCTATTGTAGTGCCGTGGTTGTAGCACAGTAACATTTGGATGGTAAACAATAAAATCTTGGACGTTTTTTGCACATAGACATAATTTCAAGTGGATTTAATCAATTTCTCTTGAATCTGGACTATGGTGATTACACAAGTTTGACTATAATGCATGACAATGTATAGTAGTGAGTATGACAATGATTCGTGGCGAGTACAAACTCTTTTGGACGTTGTAGGCAAGAGAGCAGTCTCTACAGTCCGAGATTGAACAGCTCCGATCAGCTCTGGAGGGACAGACATCCACTCTGCAGGATAATCAACAGGCAGTCCAGGCTCTGCAGGTATGTTCCAGCATACCTCCGACTCCATATCATCCCCTCTCTCTCCACACCATCCCCACAATCCCCTCTCACTCCACACCATCCCTTCTCTCCACAACATCCCCTCTCTCTCCACACCATCCCCCCTCTCCACACCATCCCCTCTCTCCACACCATCCCCTCTCTCTCCACACCATCCCCTCTCCCCACACCATCCCCACAATCCCCTCTCACTCCACACCATCCCCTATCTCCACACCACCCC
>JAUTBQ010139516.1:0-15036 GCA_032361185.1 Lepetodrilus ovalis | reverse complement strand
ATTAATGCAAGGGGACATAACTCTCAAATATATCATGAATATACATCAAACTACAAAGACAAGATAATTATTAGTCAGGACTAATCATTATTATAAAATATTAAATTTATTATAAATATCAAGTGGTGGGGACTTAGTATATCAGTAAAGAACACCTTTTGGGTGTACAAATCAAACGTAAATAGTTTCAGACAGAAATTCGTTTGACCATTATCTAGGCCAATCAACCGTGATAGTATGCCTATTAAATCAATTTTACTTAATTAGTCAAATAAATTACATCTATTTAGTTTACATTTTGATCTAGCCATAGATATAATATCCCCGTTTCCGGAAAGATTTTCTTAACCGTTTAGATAAGTTTAATATTGTAATTATTAACTTGTGTAGGCTATACATAAGTTTTTATTTAATATTGAACATTTTGGAATCAGATTTTATTACTAGTGTCTTTCCCCAGAATTTAATTTGTTTCACCTTTACTACAATGCTAAACGACGTAATTCGCCATCTATCATATAATCCGGAATTGACTGTTTAACATTAAAGATGATATTTACAAAATTGCAAGTGTATTCGTTCCAGAATAGCTTTGTTTTCAAATCCCCATCCTTATTCATAACACCAACCATGATCAATTACCATCTACCATGCACACGTCATGCTGATATTGATCACTCATTATTCGTTGCTTTTACTAGTGTGACAAACGTTCAGTTATTATTTAAACATATTTCAAATTGACATTACAAAATACATTTCTATATTGCGTATAACAAGGCATACGAAGCGTCGTCAAATAGGCCTATTATAGCACACGTTTAATTTGATGTCAATGTATTTTACAGACTCAATTTTTACCATTTCCCATCAATTGATCACATCTAATGCCTGTAGTATACAACTTCAACGTGATTTAGTATCAATAACAGACAGTTACAACTTGTTTAGACAACCGAGTATATTTATAATGAGTAAGACAGAATAATAAAAAGGTCATCTGGAATTATTACAATACATAAAATAACCAAAAAAATAACTATGATATAAATAAAAATAAAAAAGTTGATTTATCTTAACTTGTGTACCAATACGAGAGAAGTTGCAATATTACTATCCAAAACCTAATGATTTTATTGAAACTCAAGTAAACGCCATGACGTCACGCACATTAGACGGCACCCATACCCACTGAGGCTCCGCCGGCGTGGCCCATACGAAGCTCCGTTTTCTTCATTCACTGCCCGATTATTATGGCTCATGCGGTGTGTGAGTCAATGCCAAACCAGACGCTGCATATGCTATCACACTAACATGGTGATTTATGCAACTCTAAACGTCTGAATAAATTGGTCACGTCACGCATACAGAGTACGAAATGACATTCAGAACATCTATTTAATTTCAAAATCTGATAACGGCATTTAAATACAGTGTCAATGAGACCGATATTCATCGATATTAAGTTCAAATAATTCATGCAGATATATTTCGCTCTAATTTGTGCAATATTTTCTTCGAATTTAGGCGCGAATTTGGTCCGCGGTAAACAAAATACACTATTAATGTTTTTTTTTATTTTTTTATATGGACTAAATTATATTTAAAACTATTAGATATCTCGGAGTATTGGTGTATATATATATACACTCTATAAAAGGAGTTATAGACATATATAAACATTTATTACGAAGCTTTGACATTCAACCTTATTGATCTATTCAGTTAAAGAAGAGAATGCTATCGAAATGAACAACATTCGAGCTCTTGCAAACTCCTGTGGTAAAACTTTTTTTTCACAGATAAATCTCGCTAATGGATAGGTTAATGTATGACAAGTCCAGCTTATCATTATGAATTACTTGGCCATGATTTCATGACCAGAGTATATACACCAAAGGCTCCGTAATGTCTCCTTCTAAAGGCCAAAACAGACTAACAAATGTTACATACATAATCGTTGTCAGTATCATGCTAATACGAAATCATATCCCTACATTCTCGCCTCTATATACTACATCCATGTATAGAGAGAGAGGGAGGTATCTGTATTAAACAAAACCCTAATGGTGCCTGTTGACCATTGAAATCACAGCTGAAGAGAGCTACCAGTCATAGAAGATTAAAGTTCTATCCTAAAGTCCACACAATCCAGCATTAGGAAGCTATTACTAAGTCAAAGAGACGACGAAGAAAAATACACTACCATGCGGTTTAGCGTCAATTACAGTGCAAATCTGTTTGTTTTTCTATTGACCGCTGCCAATCTCCATTGGATAGGTTGCACTACTGGACACTCGAGCGGTCGTTGAGGTCACATGCTATAGCCGTGAGGTCATATTTTTGACAATTTGAAGAAAGACGAACATGGCGGTTCTTCATTTCACCTGCACCACGCGAGACATTGCCAATCTACGCGAGACCTCGTGTATACAAATACCTCATTGACAAAACCTTCTGCCTGCACGAATAAAATGATCAAAATTGCAAGTGACAGGTCTTTCAGTCTATTCAGATCAAGCTTTCTGTCCAAAAAAGGGCCAAAAGTACAGGTCTGTCTGTCGTCTGCGAAATGCCATTCTATTCCAGGGCAAGCTTCATCGCCGCCAGAAAGAAAACCGCGGGAAATGTCGCCGCTCTATATGCAGAGACATCCACTAACGTCCGAGGGCGAGATCCCCGCGAAGTGGAAGCTGTGTTCTCCTCACCAGGGGACTCTGTTCATGCATTGTCGCCCCTTGCTGGGTACTTGCTCTTGTGTCCTCCTTTCTCTCGTGTTTTGTCATCTTCAACTCTGCATTCATAATGCCTCAGATTTGCTCAAGTGCAATGTATGTAGAACGATCACTTGAGAAAAAATCTCAGATACTTGAAGCAATTGGTATGGTTTGTAGCGACAAAGAGAAAATACATTCAGTGCAATACGAGTTTTGGGTAATTGGGAGTATAAACCACTTGACAGTGGCGCACGAACCACTTTGTTACCACATATGGCAATTTCATGATTAGAGAATAATGTAAAAATATATGAGTCGAAATCATTGATACAGTAAAATGCAAATACACTTGACATACTATAGTGTACCTAGGTGTATATGGTCCTCACCTCGTACAAACATTAATGTTAAACTCGAGTTGCTCATGGGGAAATAAGAAAAAAAACCAGCAAATTAAATATTATTGACGTGCGTTTTCTTATTATTCTATGTATTGTTCTACAACAACGACCGAGTGAATGAAACTCGCATGTCATTCCCACGTACACTGTATTAGGTTAATTTCAATTGATGACAGATTATTAATGTTAAAGACGCCTGTCTTGAATAAAGCTGCATTATGACCGTGAAAAACAACAGCGTCACTTTCAAGATCGTTGTCATCACCTAAATGCTAACAACTGCACGTCAATAAGAGAGATGGGCTTTGTCTAATCCGAGAAGTTGTAGCTTGTATGGAAATGTATAGGTTGTTGTGAACCGAACATCAACTAATCTTGCTCGCCATATACAAGGAATATATTTTCCCAATACCTATATACATATGTCGGTATATAATACGGTTGTCACAATACCCTACTATTATGACAATCTAGTAGACAATTTACATTGTAACGACAGTGGTTCATGAGATCTGCATCACGTTTATCAGCAAGAAAGTTTAATAGTATTACATACGATATATTCTAGTATCAGCTGGCCTAAACTATATTATGTGAATCTCTGCCGCGTCATCCTACCATGAGAACCACTTCCAATTCCATCTATTAGAGGTCCACATAGAACGTTCCCAACAGAATCAATATATGTCGAAGCAAGAACAGCAATTATCTTCCCATCCCTTGTATTCGACAAACCAGTCGGGTCAATATAATGACATCACCATACAAAGAAATGCCTAAACCAAGATGATTTCAAATGTATACACTACCAATGATTCTAAATGCAAATTTTAAACAGCAAATGGGAATATGTTTACAAATCGATGGTCGTGCCCTAGAGGATTATATCCGAATAAATTCTTCAATAAATAAAAATGGTTTAAACATGTGTGAGAATATTAGATCACCATATTTGAAGGCAATGTTTGTGTGTGTTAAGGAACGATCTACGACCAACGGCACACACAAATAAACCAAGAGTGCTAACTATATACAAGGCATTAATGACATTGCATTCTAATATTCATTGAATACGAAACTCGTCCCTACAACAAATACAACACCTACAACACCTCTACTGTAGAGAAGTCAACCTGAGTACGAGATTATTAAGTATTAATTTATCCATTAATTCATGATGCTTACGTACTGTAACTAACGTGAATGCCAAGCTCAACACAATGCCAGGTCTTAAGAAACATGATTCATATCATGGTGATAAAGTCTGCGACGACGAAAACTAATGGTTCCGCCCTTCAAATACATTCTTTTCCTAAAACATAAGAATGCAGCTGCAATACTTGTGTTTATGATAGTATTGATGGAGTTGACATGGGGGCATAGTCAGTGTTGTATTGCATATGTATCCTTATCAGTTGTATACTAAGCTCTAAAATGACAATACTTACTTCCCCCTCCTAATATCAGTTTTGACCATTTTCTCGAAAACTCCGTTTATCAATATTTTCAATGCATTCGAGTAAATAGCACTGAAACTTAAACATACTTTTAAAAAAATACGTAAATATTTTATTGAAATCTTAAATTTACAATCAAGACTCATGACAACTTTTACAAAAATAAGAAATCTAAATCAGAATATCTTTACGCAGTCTGTATCTAGAGCAAGATTGCTTCTTCAGAGTTCGATGTAATACGCACTAATTACGCGCATTGTTCTTAATTCTATGGTAGTTTTATTGATGGCAAAAACAAATAATGTACTCAATTACTCTAATGACTATTTGGAGAACACACGGTGCGGTGTTTGTAACAGAATCATTACTTGATAGACACGATGGAAGAACGGACCATTAAAAAAAATACTTGTACTATATTTTATTTATTTAATTTTTCTTGTTAAATTTGCAATGAAAATAATAGATACTACCATAAATGGGATTATCCTCACAAAAATGTAGAATTAATCGGATAAATTAAGGATAATATATTCAGTAGATATCATCAAATAATTAATTGCATGAGCATATGCATAGTGCATGTATATATATATATATATAGAGATATAGAGAGAGAGAGAGAGAGAGAGAGAGAGAGAGAGAGAGAGAGATTATGTTGAAATTATATTAAAACCAATGTATTTTGTCTTCTATGTAATTAACCTTTTAAAACTGACCTTAACATTTGTAGAATATTGATGCCCTAGCATATTAAGACATTGTTGGTGCTTGATGCACATTACCTGTATATATTTATTGCGGAACAAACTTTGAACGATATTTCTTTTCTATGGATAATAATGTAATTACTTTAAGCTCTGTATGTCACAGTTACTACGAGCAATAGTTACCAGTCCTCGTGTGATTCATGATGTTTGTCCCAGTTTGTAATACTAGTTTGTGCCGGTTTGTAATATTATAATCTTGTTAATATAAATAGAGCCATTGTATTTTACAATCAGTAATAAATTACACGGATGACAGGGCATTCGTTTGCTAATAGTGACCCGGTCGAAATCTTCCAAGTTCACAGAGACATATGAGTAATATGATAATGATTTCGTGACGTAGAACCAAAACAGCAACGTTGAAATTTATGTATATAGTGGAAGTGTTAAAAACACACCGTTAAAGCGACAGTGCACATGTTAGTGATAGTACATTACCAGAATCTATTGGATCTTTTTTATTCGTTTTCACAAAAACATAAAGCAATCACGGCTACGACACCTGTAGTGTAATTTATCAATTGAAATATATAGTTCTGTTTAAGTGAATAAGATTAATACGTCAGCTCAGCAGCACTCTAGCTGAAGTTCAGAAGTTTACATCAGTGTGGACTCTGGGTTTGTCTTCATTAATATATATGGAAACATAATACATTTTACTCAATTTGAGCGGAATTAATTTTACTATGATTACAGTTACTGGAAAGTTTAAAAGTATCTTGCATTTGTGCTTACTTGGTCACAATTTTAAACGTATGAATATCTAA
Source organism: Lepetodrilus ovalis (assembly GCA_032361185.1). Classification (NCBI taxonomy): domain Eukaryota; kingdom Metazoa; phylum Mollusca; class Gastropoda; order Lepetellida; family Lepetodrilidae; genus Lepetodrilus; species Lepetodrilus ovalis. Next base: position 8,924 of record JAUTBQ010139516.1, on the reverse strand, counting down.
GATAAAAACAAACATAGTTAATTTAGGATGGGATGAATGATTTATGCTTTAATATGAGTTCTATGAAATATGCTATATATATATAATTATTATTTTTGTTTTTGGTAATCGGAAACAAATTAACATAAAACAATCAAGAATATATTATGACATTTTTGGTGGTGCAAGCATTTGTAAAATAACACATAGAGTTAATGAACAGCTTTAGCCATAATGTCAGTTTTATGCCTGGAACCATATACCGCTGAAATAATTGGTTTTCCATGTCACTTCCTGGCTCGCTAGTCTTATCAGGTGAGGGTGCAACCAATAACAGGTAATCAATGTTGAAATGTTTTACTACATGTCATTTTTGACACAATTTGGTATCATTTTATGGCATTCGGCTTTGTCTCCCTGTGCACGACATCATAGAACATCCTTACAATGACAAAAAAATATACTTTAGGGCGCCTGTCGTCAATGGAGCTTGAATTTATATCAACACAGCAATCACTGTTGCTTTCCAGCTAGAGTTATCTGCCGCTACATCAGGGTGCTGGGGTTCATTTAGCAAAGGTATCGCTTCCGACTAGCCATACTCCGTTTCCATCGACGTGAAATATTGTCTGCGTCGATATTTTCCATTTAACACGGCGTCCGGTACGGCTTACCTCCTCTGACGTGTTCGCTGATGTCCAGAAAATCTGCAGCCATTTTTCACACACCCGAGTTGAGACGAGCCGTGGGTACTTCCGATAGGGTGATTAATGGCATCCCGGCATACCACTGTGCCATCCAACCACTTTATTTCCACTTTTAGACGCACCCATTACTGACATAGAGATTTTCTGTGTGATTTTATGCGACGCACGTGTTCTATATGACTCGCTAGCACGATATACGGGTGTGCACCACGTTCTCAGATCGCATCTAGAAATCGACGGTGTGTCGAGGACGAAACTGCAGGATGGTGAAACTTAACCGCCAAGCTGTAAAATATCACATAACAAATTTATCAAACAGTCTTTAGACTTATTTAATTTCTTGCTATTAAAGTAAGATATACCCCCAGAAATGTCGAGTCCGTTTTCATTATAAAACAATGTATTTGCTTGCATTAATATTATTAATTAAAAACGCAGAAAAACGTAGAAATTACATTAAAAAATATGGGCATACATTTATTTTATTTTATACGTACATGAATGCATAACATTGGAACATGCATGTTGAAATACGTACCTGATGTATTAATTTTTGTTTTTATACTAAGAAATATTCATAGACAAGCTTTTGTAATACGTATTTGGTATGCATTTCCCCGACACTAAAATACGTGCATTATTTTGTGAAAAACTGCTATTGACTGACTTATAACACTTACATACTAAATACATGGCATATTAACTTTATCAAAATATGTACATATATCTAATCTCAGAAGAATATTTACCACAGCATTTTGGGCCAAAATTAAATTTACATTGCTTTCTAAACGCAGTCTTTTAAATGGAATTGGACATTTAACTTGCTCACATGTCAATTAAGTTTTCCCACGAAAGCCGTAGAATCTGGATATCAATAGGCAAATTAAAATGAGTATATATTCTTTGTTTTAGTTATGAAATTATTTGAATCAGTAAATGTATAATATTCTATTTAATTTAATTTGAATGTATGTGTATGTATATCGTGTGTGGCGTGTGGCAACTTAATTTCGGACTTTCCTTGGAATCTCAATAATCTAGATATACACAAAACCTGTATCACAAAACAGGGTAACAGGTTATGTATAGACACTCGTACCCAGATAGTCCGAGATATCGTAACGAAACGCTGTGAGAACATGTCACGGATGCTTCAACAGATAAGTAAGCCTGGAGTTCACTTCGCTGTCAGTCCCAGTAATTGCAGTCAGTTGAATGCTGCACGGATTGCAATAGTGAGTTAATCAAATTACACTCAGCAAACAGCCTATTAAATCCCCTAACAATACGTCTACTGAAACTAGGTGACAATTGTTGCACGTTAGACACGCCTAATTAACACGAGTACAGGAGACACATTGTAAAGCACGTCGTTGCCCAATTTTCACAGGAGAGTTAAAAAACTATTCGTGTTATAGATATCTCAATTACATGTTAATTAATTGTCCTATACACTGGCATTGCCATTAAGGTGTCTGAATGTGAAGTTAGTGACGACGAGGTACTGTATACGTGTTAGCATTCTCTTGCGTGAATTATATCGCAATACAAACTATGATTAACGAATTATCTTGATGGTACAACCACCATCATCACCACCACCACTACTACTACTACTACGTTTATAGTCATCATGTTTATGATACTACATGGAAACTTGTCCATATAATTGTGGTGGCATATGGTCAAGAGCGCGAAGGTTGAAGTTAAGCACGATCTAGCTCGGCCAGTACGTGGATGGATAACCGAAAACCTGAGAGCATCGAGGATTCGTTCCTGCACCACATTGAGAAACTTAGGCTGAACAACTTAGGTGACACTTAGTAACCACTTAGGTGGTGTCACCTTAGGTAAGTGGCTTAGTTCGGAAATGCCTTTGTTCGCAAGCAGAGAATGGGTATCCGTTAGGATGACATTGTCACGTGAATTATGACCTTGTAGCGCTGGAAATGGCAGTTTGGATTGTATATTCCTCAGGGAGTTGATAAGGAACAGTGAGTGTACATCGATCCATTGACAGGGGATAATAATATGGCGCTTAGAGCATACACTAAGGGTGGATTTTGCGCATGATAAGTTACCTTATTATAATATGAAAAACTATTATTTACACATAAGCCCTCGTATACTATAATTTACACACTGGCATACATGTTTACCTGAAACAGGGCTGTGTATTACATTTAGATTTTCACATCCGAACCTTGACGCCATGAAATACATCACGTGACTAAATGATACTACAGTTCGTAGGATTTCTAAGCACAATTGTATGAGTTATGGCCAACGCAACGAGAATGGAGACAGCCTCGTATGCAGAGCGTTACGTAACGTTGTACGTGTTACAGTAGATGCGGTGTGTGGGGGCGTGTCTACCCTGGGTACGAGACAGGGTGGACGTCACCCATATGAATAGCAACACAGGCGGTTACGCCATGTTGGCGACAGCTAGACCACGGGGGTTGGGCGGAGAGGATCTGTTTACACGGATACGGGCACCGAGGCAGAGGTGTCGTACTAGTCTTTTATCCCCAAAGTAAAAGTGAAAAGTGAAACAAGTTCTGTTCGGCGAGAGCTCGCGGTCATAGCCAGCGTGTACGTACTCATGCCTTGCAGCACTATATACAGCACCGGCGTTAGGTTTTCACAACGCTGGGATAATTGCTATGTTTTTCACAGATTTTGCGATCAGAGCTTCTGATTTGTTGGGAACCTTGCGCGTAAGTTTCTCAGCGTCGTCTACAGTCACGACATACGTCATCACCTGTTTGCCTTTGTCTGGAGACCTGTCTTGACGACTTTCTCCACCCTTGTCTCGCCAGGTCCGCTTTGATCCGAGGTGCATTTACACATACCTCTCTCTGTCAGCAGACATTATCATGGCGGCTGAGGATTGCATGACGTTTGCACCTCAAAACATCAAACCGTCTCGCGGATCTTTAGATGCACTCGCTCCTTTCCTTGGCAATCAGATCGAACGGCAACTAGTTATCATTATCAATTACATATAAACAGAGCGATAATCGTCCTGGCGGGTAATCAGGTACAGGTTATTATGATTGGAGTCTAACTATCTGATGATGGTCCTTGTAATGAGGTCCACGTGGCCAGTGTATACACACATGGATGACCATTACCCAACGACAAGCCCACCTGCCCTCCTTTCTATAACTTAACTCACAGCATGGCTTAATTGTGTATTAAGTGTTGGTTATTCAATAACTATGAATAGTAATGTTAAAATGAGAATCACGATTCTGATAAATGGCTGGTCACTACGACATGATAATCTCTCATGGGTTTTGTTCATCACAGTCTATAACAATTATAAACTGTAGTCATAGATTGTTGATATATGTGTGGACTTAAGCATAAACAAAGTACATCAAAACCAATGTTAATAATTAAAATAAGAATCATAATAATACAGGAAATAACCATATTTAATTCGTACGGATAGGCCAACATGTTCTTTTCGTGAAACCATTTATTTAAGAACTCGGCAATGCCAGTATATACAGCTGTAAGTTTGACAAAGAAACCAAGTACTAGTATACCATCATACGTTTCATCATTGCAATGAAACCTAGTATTTAGTAGGAATCCATAAGCCATATTGTTTTTCTGTACATTTCTGTTATGCTGTACATTTTGTATTGTATGACATACTGTCTACCAACATAAAACAGCAATAAATAAAACCAACGTTTTAAAGAATAGCATGTCCAATGTGAATATTATGATTCATGTATACTAGTTTATATATGATATGATATGTATATAAAGAACATTTGTTTTTGTGGTATTTGCTAATTTTCATCATTATCGGATGTCGTTTGCGTTTTTTAATATAATTGAATTACGCAGATATCTCGCAAAAGCTACTAAGTAACTCTAGTTGACTTTGTTGTTGAAATTCATCTTGGCAGGCAGACGCATATATCGAAATCAAAATGCTATCTAGGGTCGATCTGATGTTGGTAGTATAAAGTGAAATCTAGCTAATGTCAGAGCACTGCCTAGTTACAGCGCCGTGAGTGTATCGGCTGACGTAGTAAATGTCAACTAGGGATGACTAGAGCGATGCTGCCATCTTTAACATTTGCACGGCGACACGTATAAATCGCAGTCCAGATATTCGCCCAGTATCTAATCCTAAAAGCCGTTTAGTCTCAGCATGGAAATTACAGAAAATTGACCAGTAAATTACGATAATTTCATCTGCGCAATTTCCCGGCCATGATTATAGATAATAGCTTCAGCATTGACAATTGGGCTTCTATTGACTGGCTTTTGGCGTTTCGCGGCCTTTTTTCCTCTCCAGCGTTGGAACTAGATTATTCTAGATACCCACTGGCAATGCTTTCATACTTCCAAAAACCATTATATCTACATATTCATTTCTATAACGTACTTTTTGCATGTCCATCACGCAACTTTAATTGTATGCTTAGACTGAATGTTTATGAGAAGGATAGTGGTATATTTGCATTTATTCAGAAAGACAATGTACTGAATAATTATGAATGTAACTATGGGAATGATATCCTTATGGTATACGGGACTGATGTTAATGAGTTCATAGTAATTATACCCCACACGGAGTCAGAAGTAAGCTTATGATTATGCACTGATAATGTCCAGATATCTCACTCTCTCTCTTTTTTAGCTGGCTATCCACTGGAAATTGACGAGATTGATTGTTTCTCGTATTGTGGGTAATTGATACGAATTATAGATTTTCACCGACGCACTTTGAGCACGAGATCTGTACTGTTTCAAATTAAATAAAATCATAGCATATTAATGCCTCGTTAATGCTAGGAATTAAATAAAATGATAGTAGATTATAAGTAATTTTTTTGACTGCCGTTCCACTTGTCCGGATGTTCTATAGCCCAGCTAGTAAAGCATTACCGTACATAATGGCGCATTTGGGTGATTAGACCTCTTTTAGTCGACTCAATATTTCGTTTATAACCAGGGAAACGAAGACAGATAATGAACAAAATTGGTGCCGGGACGTTAAAATTACTATCTTCATCGACTTCAACCACCAACTGACGTTAGTGCGATATTTTCTTCTGTCTTAAAAGCACATGCATTTTAGAGTTCCATTGTTGAACGTACTCTCATGGAATAACGCTTGTGCACTGTTTCTTGGGGAGTTTGTATTGAGATTTTTACCGTAGGATATTTCACAACGGCACTTCTTTAAAGCTGTGAAAGATGAAGAATCTATTGGAAGATCCATTGAACGCAGATGGAGGATTCTAAGAATTGTTCACGAAGTCTAACATACAGAGCCTACAAGACGATGCTACTATGAAGGATTGGTATGACTACACGTGTATGTGTAGGCGGCATGCCTGTCAGATGTCAGTTCATTACTGGATACTACTGTGAACTTTCTCATGCTGGCATGGAGTTGGCATCATCATTATTTTCGTTTCGTATTTGAATCAGAGAAATATTTTAAAACTTTATTTAGTCAATCATGGGAATTGTTATACAAGATTGTTTGCGCATTAGAATCCAATCGAACAATATGAAATTAATAATTGTTTCGAGAATTATGTATGTTGTTGTGGTAATGCAGGTAAGTTTGAAATAACGAATACTTTAATAATCCTTAATTATTTGAAAAGTAATGTCTAATGATATGCGTTAGTCTGTTTAATTGCTATCGATCAGCTAGACCAATAGATTTTTGCGATTGTCTTGACGGTGTTATTTTGTTTCATACTTCGAAACATTTATGTGACACGGAAGGGAAACTCCATTCAATTTCTCGTGATTATTTTTCACCCGAAACGATCAGGAAAGTGTTTCCGGGCACATACACCGCCAACATGGATAGAAACACGGAAAGTATGATATTTCTTAGATTTGTTTTTCATTTGTTTTCCGGAATATAGGCATTGGTTATATTCATAATTTTGATTATTCCAAATTCCCCGGCACGTAAACCAAAAGATGTACAGAAAACGGAAACATATACATGTATATTTTGATATTTCCTTCCATATTTCCTTATTTGTTTTACGAATTCAAACATTGAGTCTATTCATTATCCTGATTTCCCCAAACACGTGCACAATACCCTCACATTTAGCAACTTAAGATGTTTTAAAAATAGTAAATGTATGTACTCCAATGATTCTTTACCTTGTGAAATGCACATACATTGCAGTTCTAAACAGATCAATATATTTATAAATTGTAATATTTATTGCACTGTACGCTTTCACGTGTGGACTCCCATATATCATGCAAATGACGAGAACTTATTACTTTCAGGATTATGAATTTTAGTTGAAGTGCATCATTCGAAGCCAATTGTCAAATATCCAGTAAACTGTAGCCGCAATTTGTTTGTCTATTAATCTGTGTCATCAGTACACATAATTCATGTGAACAGTGTCCTAGTTGAATTTATATTGCTTACAAACACCGTGCTCTTGATCTTATAACATTAAAACGTGGCGCAGTAGTATTATATTTCCCAAGAGAAGTGAACTCGTTACAGATGTAGTTCTGTTGTTATGAGGCATTTGTATTTAATGAATAAATGTGATTTGAAATTTAGATGAATAATTTATTTTGTATGAAACATTAAATAAGAAGATTCTCATTTAAGTCAATGATGTTTGAAATCGAGACATACACACACTTCAATACTGAAAGTAGTAGACAACAATCAACAGGGACCGTTGGAATTCCATATATTACTTGATGTTCGATGACATATTTCTCTCCGCATGATAACACATTTTTTTGTGATTACGCTATCTTTGGGGAAAATACTGATTAGAATCAACTCTTTAGGAATTTCTGGTACACAATCCGCGTTAAATAATAATTAAAATACGAACATTTTTCAGTATGTGAACAATCGGAATGTCATCGCGTGACATAAATCTGTAAATGTATAAGCAAAGCTGACTGTGTACTGTTACCTGATACACATAAACCCAGAGAAAATTGAGATCCTTTAAAATAGGTTAGAACGCTTCTTTTATATCTTCCTCTGCTTCCAAAGAGTTTCTTCTTAACGTTATCGTATAGCTTATCGGTAATCCTAGAGTCACAAACTTGAAGGAACTATCAATTTAAGCCTCACCTTGTCAAGCTATACGTAGAAGAGAACGCGATCCCCTGTGGTTGTATTATGAGGGTAGATGTAAGATTATACCCCGGTGTGGACGGGTACTGTACTGCCGCGACAACGCCTGTACGTGTTCGCGTGCCGCTATAACTGCAAATAGACGCGTAATGAATGGTGTAATGTTTACCAAAATTACCGACATCCAGTTACTCGCACTACTGAAATGCGATTTAAATAGCCACAGTGTTTCCAATGTTATACTAATTGTGGCGTGTAAATTATATATGGATTACATTTGATTCCTTTCATTTATTTATTTATTTAATATCACACACTAATGTTATTGTATATTGTATTTATGTTATTGTTAATAACATGTTTTAGGAAATATGTATTATATAGACATATGGATATTAATACTCTGCATGGTAGGACACACTAGTATAATTATGAAAAATTGCGAGAATAACTAATGAATTCAAAGGCTGCATTGCAATATTCTCCATGAATTTGTGAGCTTTCATTAAGAATATCGTAGAATTTTGTGTAGACCAAATTATTTTCCAATTGATTATTATACTACATTTTACATGCTATCACATATAATCGAATTTGCACCATAAAATCAGCTACATAAACGTATGTCTAATTTTCTATTAAAGACACGTACACAGAGTTAATATTTTTAATGCGCACGAGTAACTTTGCATCTACCAGCAATTAATAAACATTAGGAAATAACTATACAGTATGTATTAAAGAAAGTTCGTATTTCATTAAATGCTTTCCCAAAATATGCTCAATTTGAACGTCTATTGGACTTCTGCCAATTAATCACCCAGAGTGTACGGTTATTCGGTTATTTTGGTAGCATGTTTGAAAATATATTCTTGCAGGTGCACTGCAGATGTAAAACTGTACATTAATAAGTGCCTAAGCTTATTCTGATCAGCAATGTAGTTTGTGAAAATGTGGTTAAATACTACACGTTAAATTAGGTACGATTTGATAGTAATGTTGAAAAAAATAAACATGAAATACCGAAATGAAGTTGTCAAACTGCACGCACGGTATACACATACACTCTCTCTCTCTCTCTCTCACTCTCGCTCTCTCTCTCTCTCTCT
>JAUTBQ010139405.1:0-15036 GCA_032361185.1 Lepetodrilus ovalis | reverse complement strand
GTCTACGTGACTGTATCCGGCCGTGTGCGCATGCTTCATGTGTAATGTATATAATAAATAGTAACGATGATCATCGTCATACATATTATACAACTTCTCATAAATCTCAACTTCGTTCTCGTCTCCATCATCTGGACAACACATCAGTTATGATTATTCTCGAACTCATCAGAAGGAAACACAGGAATGAACACCAAGGGACGATTCCTATATATCACAGTTGCTGGAAGCACAGGGATAATTCACTCTATCTCAATAGCATGAGGAATAGCATAGCTACTTTGGAGCAGTTTGGTCATAACTGTCTCAATTGAACGTTACCTTGTAGCTTGGACAAAACCTCCAACAATCTGTCAGTGCAACCGAACTAATGTCCACGGCACTCTTTTCAGAACCGTCTTGTACAACTTCAGAATGCTTAGTATACATCGAAAAGGATGGATGTGTGTATTCCACTTTTACATAATGTTCATCTTCAGTGACTTTAAAGGTGGTGGGGGTGTTCAATTTCGAGATTTTAATTCAGCGACATGAAAAGTATGTTATTATGGAGGAATGAGGAGGTACAGTACACACACCATATTTGATATGTCACTGCTGCTTATGCTAAAACCACAATTAATTTCTTGTACCAATTTCTACGAATGGCACTATGTAACCAATACTGCTGTGTTAAGATTGTATGGAAACATGTCATAGGCTTGAAGACAATAACCAATTGAAAATATTTATTTCCAAAAATTTAAAGCGTAATAATCAACATCGTCATCAATAATGTACTATCATATTCACATGCAGGTGCATCTGAAATGTTACAAAAACTAAACTACATGTATTTGCTTTAGGTTAAAGCATGATCCAAGGTGTGTAATGTTCTGAGAATTTCTCCTATTCCAGTTACATCCTTTCAGGATTTAGGTCAGAAAGTGACCTACTTTAGTTCTACATTGAAAGTAAGCATCGACGTCACATGTAGCAAGAAACTAACATACTTTTACTTAACTTGATGATTGCTAGTAAACCACAATATATACATGGTAAAAATATAAAATCAGTAATGTTGGTTTGGTAGATTATTGCCAGTTTGAGACCAACAGAACCAATGGAGCATGCAAACAACCGTTTATTTAAGATTCAGAACAACTAATAAAAGATTCAGACATGTCCTGATAGAATGTCAGGTCTCTGTTGCCACAGCCCAATGTCTTCACTCCAAACCTACAGAAACAGTTACCAGATAGATGGGACTATCAGAAGTACATTAACAAGAGAAGTTGATGGTGAACAGGCAAGGTTCAGCTAGAGAGGGCACTAGCCATTGTCAGACACCTCGTCCAACACCTGGAAGTCACTCAGGCTCACTCCACTTCCCTCACTGGTGGCATCTGAAACAACAGGGATCACTAGAATTTATGGGTTCAGGTCTACATGTTAAGACTAACTTTCAAGATTCTTTCACTTGTCAGTTTAGGGCAGGAAGCAACATCTATACACAAATCTGTTTTGGCATGATAAACATTTTCGGTAATGTATTGTTTGGATTTTCAGTTGGGACTTGGAACCGCTTTCAAGATTCTTTAACTTATATCACGGCTTGTTAGTTTTTAGGGTAGGAGGAAACCCGCAACAACTGGCTGGTACCGACAGATCAAGGATGATAACTGCACTGCCACTTTCTAGACAGTGCATCACATCATGGATGCATTGGAAAGGTAACTGTTGCAAATGCAAACATTAATACCAAGCCCTGGGGAAAGGATTAGAAACCGAGGCCTTCGACTCCTAACCTAATGTTCCACTATTGCGATACCACCCGCCTGCATTATGTAATCTACAGTTCAGGAAGCGACTGAATTGAAGTTAACATTACCAGTATGACCTTGAGCTTCCTTGGTAGGCTCTTCCGCTGGGCTTCCTCCAGAGAAATCCATGTTGCAATCAGCAGAAGCATTAGCATTCTCATCGCCTTCCAGGCTAATTATTTCACCCATCATAAATGAAATATTTCCAGACAAGTCGTCCATTTCCGACATTGCACTGATAGAATTTTCTACGTCGGGAACAACAGATGGCATCAACATATCAAAGGAAACAACATCACCATTCTTATCCACGCTGTCTTCACAAACTGTACTCAATACCACATCTAAATTCCCACACGAACTAATTTCATCATTGTTCTGAATGTCACTTTCGGCTGCTTGTGACATTTCCTTCTCAGTACTTGATGTGTCCATATCCTCAGAAACTGCATCTTCTTGCATTGTGTCTTGTGGTCTGGTGTTGATTTCAATGGTATTTGTACACTTGGTATCTGTAGGTTCAGCATTTTCCATCTGTTTTTCAGATTCTGCATCACTGACGTCAGTATCTGCGTCATATAAAGCCTGCACTTCATTTACAGTCTCCACAGTACTAATAGTAGTATCATCCATGGCTTCATTACAATTTCCTTTCTCAACAATACTGTCATCCATTTCCTGATTAAAAGTAACCTTCTCATCTATTTCCTCTCCAACCCTTTCCTTCTCTGCTTCACATGTCTCAGTATGGTCCTCGAACTTCAAGAGGTCACCATCTGTATTAAGGTCCTTGACCTTCAAGTGGTCACCATCTGTACTAATGTCCTCGACCTTCAAGTGGTCACTATCTGTACTAAGGTCCTTGACCTTCAAGTGGTCACCATCTGTACTATGGTCCTCGACCTTCATGTGGTCACCATCTGTACTATGGTCCTCGACCTTCAAGTGGTCACCATCTGTATTAAGGTCCTTGACCTTCAAGAGTTCACCATCTGTATTAGGGAACTTGACCTTCGAGGCCTCACCATCTGTCAGTGAAGGATCCTCTGCGTCTGCGACTGCACCAACAAGGTTACTTTCAGTTTCACTTTCCATACTACTTTTCTTTGCGACAGATTCAGCATCAGCACCTATGTCTGAAGCTAGTTTCTCAACATCCTGGTGCTGATCATCACTAGATGCAGCCAGGTTTTCCTGAACACTGGCACTATTGTCTAGAGAACCACAACTGGTCTCATTTGCAGTCGGAGAACTGTCCTCGGCAGTACTTTGATCAGAACTGGGCAAATCAGAAGCAGTCGGAAGAAGCTTATCAGGAGCATCAGCTGAATCTGGGGCATCAGTCTGCTTAGAGGTCTTACTATCACTTTCTCCTGCAAAGATATCGATCTTTGCTGCAGCAGCTGGCCCTGTTTTAGAGTCTGATGGTTTTGGACGAGGAAGGGGAGGAGGCATTGCTTGTTGTGTAGAAGAGGCAAGAGTCATTGATTCTGGTGGACATGTGCCAGGGGGCATTGGCTCTTGCCGATTAGTGCCAGGAGGCATTGGCTCTGGCTTGTTAGTGCCAAGAGGCATTGGCTCTGGCTTGATAGTGCCAGGAGGCATTGACTCTGGTGTGTTAGTGCTAGGAGGCATTGGCTCTGGTGGAAGAGGAGCAGGAGGCATTGGAATGTCATCAAGGCTGATCTCTGGAGGTTGCAGTGGCTTGGGACCGATTGGAGAAGTGTCTTGTTCAATGCCTATCATCTTCATATCCTTATAGTCAATAATTTCATCATTGTTGGATTTACTTTGGTTTCCAGGATTTACAAGTTTCTTCACAGTTCCAGAGCGCAACTTGTACACAGGTAATTTTTTGGTCGTCAGTCCACCAATGGACAGAAACTTGCCCAAAGATGAAGGCTGATCAATGTCTTGTTTCGTAATGGTGGGTGCTTTCTTGGCAACATCTAGACTGGGCTTAGCTTTCACAGTAGCTATAACCTTAGTTAGAGGAGTCCAAGGTGGCAAGGGCTTGGACTGACGCTTAATTCCAGATCTCCCTGTCAGTTTAATTGCTATTTTCCCCTTTGACCCGTCGTCATGTTGAGAATCGTCCTCGTCATGATCTCTCTGTGCGCTGTCTTTTCTCTCGGCCTTTGAACTTCTGTCCTCGTACTTCTCCGCTCTTGACCTGGAACTGAGACTCTTATCTCTTCTGTCATTTTCCAAGTCGTCTCTGCGCCTATCACTTTCTGTGTCATCTTTGCGTCGGTCACGTTCCATGCTCCCTCGACTGCTTCTTCTTGGAGGGGACTCGTCTCTTGCAGCCTTTTTTTGAGAACTCGTTTCATGTTCGACTTTTTCTGCCAACTGTCTATCCAATGCTGATCTCTTCCTCTGTTCATGTTCTTCCTCCCTCACTTGAGACAAGAATGCAGTCTTCTCCAGTGTGTAGCGTTTCTCATAAAACTCATTCTGCTTCAGATGACACTGAAAGAAAAAAATACCAATTACCAACCTGTGTCTAAATTAATCCAACACTATATTGTGAACATAAGTTATTATGTCAAATCTTATAGGTGTTACAGTGTTTGCAATAGTATTTCATGGACATAGCATACATCTGACAATTGAGCCACTGCTGGTACAGATGAACAATGGGAAACCAAAGAATACAACTCTACACTGTCATTCATAGGTTGTGTTCCTTGCACATTTTAGTGGAAGCACACAATAATATAAGTGAGTGAGCGAGTTATTGTTTTTCGTCATTATTTCTCCCATTAGAATGTCACAAGAAATGACCTGTTAGTTTAGTATGGCTTTACCATTATTGACATGGATTACTGGTTCAATATGGCATTTACTCAAGTAGCTAACTGAATAAGATCGGGTACCTGATACTTGGCGAAGTGCTCTTCGCTCTTTAGATGTTTTTCTGCACACGTCACGTCGCCATTGAACACACTGCACAGTGAACAGTAGAAGGCGTCTGTGCTCATCATGAATTCAACACCTGAAAATGGTGAGAAAAAAACTTATTACCATTATGCATGGTAACTTGTTGACTGCAATTCAGCAGGTCATTCTTAACCCTCTCCATGCTGAAGGCAACGGGAGATGCCTTAAAGAGCTGCCTGTGCCCAATCCAGCAGGGAGAGGGTTAATGTACGTTGTAGTTGACTGAAAATATGTTTGTGTCAACTAACACATATCCACGATAAAGGGACATGACCCAGACTTATAACAGAACAATGTTAAAGTTGATTACTGTCAATCAAGAGTTATCGCCAAGAGACCAGACTTGAAGCGATTTCAGTCCATCCACGAGTGGCTGTAGCCCCACAGACTGTGGAACTTGTGTGAAATGTATGGCATAGACATTAAACTGTATGCTCTAGTACAATTAGGAATACTGCCAATAACACAGGGACAATGCCTACTTGGTGACGCTGTATGCAGTGACATTGTCAAACACCAACTGCTATATGTAGCAGACTTATCATGCAAAGAAATAAGTTCTTTGAAACCTTATGCGACCATCTATGCTTCAGTACATGCAATTTAAGGACTGTCAGGAGGACAGAATTACCAATATAGTGGATGACATGTGCCTCGACAATACAGATCACAGAACGAGCTATCACATCTTGGAATTTACAGTCAATTATAAATATATAAATCTGCTTACATACTATATTAAAATAATGTGTTTATCTTGTACTCTCAGAAAACCAATTGGAGGAAATAAAGATCATTCATTCATTCATTCATTCATTCAATTTCAGAGCATCATGCAAGGTATTGTTTTAAAGACATTTCAGTTCTTAAAGTTATACATGGTGCATTATATCAGATCCGAAGCTTCTGATACAGTAAAAGTATGCCATCATTTCAAATCGGGACAAGATAAATTAAGCACGATTCAAAAGATTGATGCTAAGTTATACAAACCTTTCATTGCTGTCAGTTCAACAGGGATATTTTTGTCTAGTGGAGTCTCCTGTTTCAAGACCTCATCTAGCCAAGGACGTTCGTATGGGTTGCATTTCTGTGTAAATCAAGACAGAATCTGTGCAATACTGACATTTTTACAAAGAAAACCAACAGACTAAAACCAGTAGATAAATGAAGACGTTAAACAGAGGCAAGTTGAAAATGATGGATTAATTTTCACATTAAATTCGTACTCACTATTAGAGCACAAGACATGGCGGGTTTATGCCATGTTCAAATGCTGGAGGTAAAAAGGCATACCTGTTTGTGCTTCTTAGATTGAAGGTGTGTCAAGTGTTCAAACAAAGACACAGACACTTGATTGCAAACTCCACACCAGTGACTTCCAGGATCATAAAATTCATGTCGCTTCAGCATTACAATAGGCTTGGCCGCCTCCTAAACATGAGAAATAAGCATTACAATAGGCTTGGACACCTCCTAAACATGAGAAAAATAAGCATTACAATAGGCTTGGTCACCTCCTAAACATGAGAAAATAAGCATTACAATAGGCTTGGACACCTCCAAAACATGAGAAAAATAAGCATTACAATAGGCTTGGACACCTCCTAAACATGAGAAAATAAGCATGGCCCAACTGCTGATGATAGCTTTAAAGTGTTGCTATTAAAACAGGTTTGTCTATAGTATACCAGTACAATGCTGTGTATAAAAAAACTTTATAGCAAGTAGAAAACAAAACAGAAACTTGTCACTGCCATCAATTTTAGACATTAATTTATACTTGCCTTGCTGTCAAGTCTTGTCACTGATGTCTCCATTGCTAGAGAGTCCGAACCTATTCCGTCTCTACCGCCGCTCTGCAGCAGTGCAAAGTCAGACTCGTCGGACACTTTCCGCAACAGTTTAATTTGTGCCGAAATTTCCTCCTGCAGTTTACTATTCTGCACGAGCAGTGGATCTTTGTGTCCATCTCGCTGTCTGCGCCGTTTCCTCATGATCTCGTTCTGATGCTTCTTCAGCTTCCCGAGTTCCCTTTCTAGAAGTTGCAGCTTCCTCTTGCGTTCATCGGATTCCTTCAGCAAAGTCTGCCGCTCTGCTGCAGTGAGTTGTACAGTCGGTACTGTTGGTAGGGGATCCGATTGCGCAAGTGCTCCTTCAGCCGAGTTGTCTTGTGACAGCACTTTAGGTGAACCTCTTTCCCTCACAGAAACGACTTTCCACCTATCTTTCACGGCTGGTTCATTTTTCGTGGGAATCTGCTGCCAGCGATCGTCGACAAACACTTCCTTCTTGTCTGCTGTGACAGAGATTTTTATGTCGGTCTTCATAGGACTCCTGCTACGTCTAGCTTTGGAACGGTCATTCAACTTCTTCAGCTTTGTCGTAGGACTGCCGTCGCGTTTCATGGACTTTGGTGCGAGCACAATGCGGGAATATTCCGGAGATTTCTCACGCACTCTCTTTGCTGGATGGGCGATAATTTTCCTTACTGCATCCTCGTCGTCTTCGTCGGATTCTGTGGATGGAACCATAGTTCGGCTGGCACCACCACTGAACCTAGATGGCTTCCTATGAGGAGGATCTGGGGAGATGGCTGGGCGATGTCCTGGGGGATAATGGGGCTGACCGGAAGAAAAGCCATGTTCCGTATCCTGTTGAATCCCTGGATAGTACGGATGACCAGCTGACGCAGCGTTGCCATGTCCTGGAGGATTTGTAGCATAGAACTTGCTTTGCTGGTCCTGTTTTGATACAGACATTTGAGACTTGTAGCTATCGCGACCTCTGGAATTGTGCTGTGAACGCTCCCTTGAATCGTGTGGTGAACGCTCTCGTGAGTCTCTACGGGAGTCTTTATAATCGTATGATGCCCTCTCTCTGGAATGCTCTCTCTCTGGATAGTCCTCAGGTCTGGCAGTCGGCTCCTCATTCACAAAGTGCATAGCACTGCTCTCTCTCGAGACATGGCTCTTTGCTGACTGCATGATTCGTTCCTTCATTTCTAGCCTCTTCTCCTTCTGGAACAGTTTCTCCTTGATGTCGCTACTAGCAATACCTCCTCCCAGAAAAGATGCATTCTGGTTAATTGAAAACCGACTGTCTTCCTCCTTCTTTTTCTTGACCTTTGCGAGCTCTTGCATCCTTTTGGACAGATCGAAATTGAACCCAATAGACTTCAATACATTTTGGATAGTTTTGTCCATATCATCTTTCGGTTCTTCAACAGGTACTAGTGGCTCTGACGGAAGAGGATTCATCCATGATGGTAAATCTGCTTCTGGGGCTGATGGAGGTGCAGCCTGAGGACTCATTGGCTTGACCTTTGGTTTAGAATCTTTCATAATAGGGAAGAGACTCTCTCTGGGTGGCATGCTACTGGAACCAGATTCCCCATACAGAAACTGTTCTTCATCGTCAACATCCATGACAGGGTGGCTCAAACCAGGAAGTTTTGAAGAGGTATGGCCATGATCAAAGTGTTCAAAACCAGGAATGATCAAAGGAGCTTGGCTGATGTCTGTGGTGCTCGGACCAGAAATATCCAGTGTCTGACCAAATTCATGCTTCGTAGACGACACACCAGACATTACTGGAATTGTTGAAGCACTGCTTACGGACGGTCGTGAACCTGGCAATTGAAGTCTCTTCAGAAAGTCTTCCACCTGACTCTCATAGCTGCTATTTCCGGCAGTAGTACTGGGTGTACTATACTCACTTGTACCTTGAACACTTTGAATACTGGGAATACTCTCTGCTGATGGGTCTGCCTTTCTTTTCAGGATGGACTTCAAGGGTTTGGGAGCTGGTGGTAGCACTGCGGGTGGTTCATGTAGCCTCTCAACCAGTCCCACATCACCTGCTGGTCTACTACCAGGGAACCCATACCTGTCTGTGTCGAAGGCAGTTGGCTCTCTCAGTGGTACAGATTGCCGAATAGGTGATGGAATTTTACGCATATCGCCATCTCGTTGGTCTCTACCATCAATGCTTCTTTCACGACTGCCCCTGCCATTTCCTCCAAGACTATCAAGACCAAAAGGATCATCTCTTCTATAGGGGGGGTTTTCCTGCCCCGATCTCCAAGAATCGACACTAGATTGTCTGTGCATGTCGCTTCCAGCTTGTCTGAAGTCTTCGTCACGGCCTCTTTCACGAGGATCAAAACGATCTCTTGGGTCCCCCTGGTGATCAACTCTTGGGTCACCTCTGAAATCGTCCCTTCGATCATTTCTGGGTTTCTCTCTGTAGTCTTTCCTACCATCGCCATGGCCTTCATCCCTCCGACTATCTCTGCGGTCATCCCTATAATCCCCCCGGTTACCATTCCTCCGGTCATCTCGATAGTCGTCTCTGCGATCTCTTCTGAAATCGTCCCTGCGATCGCTTCGGCCATCATAGTTTCTGTCGCCTCTGTAGTCATCCCTCCGATCGTCTCTCCTGTCCTGTCGGTATCGACCATCGTGTGAGCTGTGATCTCTCTCCCGGTCTCTATATCTACTGTCGTGCGAGCTACGATCACCATCCCTTTCTCGACTACTTGTACTTCGCTGTCTGTCTCTGTCGTAACGTGCGTGGTCATCTCTCTTGTCTGAGCTGCCTTTTTCTCTGTTGTGGTCATCCATGTTACGGTCTCTGTATTTATCTCTACGTTCGTCTACAGGTGGACCTAGGCGGTCAGACAGAGGGGAATGTTGTTGTGCTGAATTGTCTTTGTGAACCGTCTCATTTCCTACAGTGATCCTTAAGGATTCAGACTCAGCTTTCAAGTCGAACTGAAACAGATGAAACTTGTACCAGACTTGCACAAAAGGAAATTTCTAATAACTATTCAAGAAAAATCGATATTGATGGGATATAACTCAAACACTGAATTACAATATGTTTAAATGGATATCTCAGAAAATGACATGGAGTCAATGCATCTACTATTCTCTGCAAGATATTTTTAATTGCAAATATTTACTCATATTTCAACCAAGACATTTCTCTTTTTTTTTAAATGAAGAAAGAATTACAGCAATCATTCATACCTGTCTAATGGTTTTGGAAACTTGAGATTTCTTTACCATTTCTCCAGGCTAGTTATTCCAGATCTTTGTGATAGTTTTCTATCATCCACATCAATGCACATTACACTGGGCATGAGCATCATACTTATCATATACTTTTTATAATAGCATAACAAAGATATAACTGACAAGATAAAAATGTTCAAAATATTATATTTTAAAAAAAAAGACTGCATAAATCAATGTACAAAATATCCTACACTAAAGGGTAAAATACAAGAGGAAATTTTTTAATTTGCATAAAAATCTGGAAGTTGATGATATTACCAATACAGTGAACCCCAAATAATCTGGTTGCAAGAAATCCATTATGGACATATTATTTGTAACCAATATTTAGTTGACCTTGTTCTACAATTAAGTATTCAACATTAATATGAGGATTGTTTAACAAGGGATTAGTATTAGTAATATTGTTGCCAATAAATTGCAGCGGGTAAATTAAGCATAAATTTACAATATATTATATAAAGAAATCCACCCTCGGTCATGGTTAGATAGGCAGTATAGTCTTTGTTTTGAGGATGGATTTCTCTATATAACATATTGCAAATTTATGCTTCATCTACACGCTGCAAATTATTGGCAACAATTTATCAAATGCTCTAGATATCCACTTAGCCGAGCAAAAACAAATCTACAGCTGGGATAGAAATATTACCACTGGCCTGCTAGCCTGTGCCAATGCTAAAAGTATTCGTTTGGAAAACAGGACCGTCTGGATTTATCTAGGGTTCACTGTACATGAATGTGCTGCTATTAACCTTGTTAATGAAACCATCAGGGACATCTGGGTTACTACTACTTAATCAGGACTTCTACTAGATGTTCAAACTTACCTGTGTACAATACTACCTTTGTGAGAATCAAGTTTTGCAATATTAACCAACGCAAAATGAGAAATAACACAAAGCATTGACATACAGGACCTGATGATACTGGGCGATGTAAGTGGAATGATTCGGCAGCAATGGTAATAAATCCTGTCAATTACAAGTACAATAACCAAATCTTTCAAATCAATAATTATTGTCATCTGTGCAATTCTTGCATTGTTCATTTTATTGCTGAAATCAGATGTATGGAGCTATTATTATGGAATGACTGAATGTAGTTTTCCACTTCAATATTTACACATGCAGTGATCGAAATTGACACTAGCCTGGGCCATTTCTCCCAATGCAAAAGGTATCCTAAGGACTAGTATACACGATTTTTTTTGGATATTTTAAAATACAGTGTCCCCTCAATATAATGCTGAAGTTGGGGTCCATGACATACCCCTGCGTTATAGTACCAGTCTTGTACGATATTACAGGGAAATAACGAAAATAAAAATGGGATCCACGTCTGACCCTGCGTTATATCCGAATCTGCGGTGCATAGAACTGTGTTATATCGAGGGGGTACTGTATCAACTTATTACTATTCTAAGTAAAGAATTTCCAAACAGCTAAATTCCAGATGCTTTTCAAGAACTTGCAGATGCATTGGAAGAAGAATTACAGCGGATTCTTCAAGACAGTATACGAGTTTTGATAGAAAGATTCCCTACAAAATACCTTCAGGCCCTTAATTTATTTTGTTGAGTATACATGCCCATCACAAACCATGTAGCCAGTGAGACATACCTGTGGCCAGTCCAGAATCGCGGCCGTCATCTGCCCTGTCTGATTGTAGTCGCCATCAATAGCCTGGAGTAAAATATCATAGGCAAACCATGACGTAAACATTCCAACATGTTGAAGTCTCAGGAAGATGGTCATAACTTATCAACAACTACAGTATACCTCGCATATAATGCACTCATTGGGACCGGATATTTGTGTCTGTTATATGCAAAGTCCGAAATATACACATATGCTGTAATTAGCGTTAGACGGGACCGGGACTTCCAGATTCAGTACGTTTATGCGAGGCCGTTATATTTGAGGTCTGCTGTATTTATCCTATGGCTGAGAATGGATGCAAGCATTAGATCTTACACTAACTACTGTTATGCATGAATTTTGTATCAATAAAAACTGTAATGTTCTAATATATCAAAAATATTATTATCGTTGTTACCATAGTAACAAAAATATTAAAAATGTATTGATCAATATCCTAACAGTTTTGGTATTATGGTGATAGTGAAATTGTTTCTAAATATCCGATTAAATTCTTTTTTTATTTCTTTTTTATTAATTCTTTTTTTATTGGGGTTCAGTGTCGCTTTCAAGATTATTTCACATATCACGCCTTGTCAGTTTAGTTTAAGTGAGGATACTTCTGTAGCGCTGAATGTTGCAGTAAACCTGTTAGGACCGGCTGATACTGACAGACCAATGATGATAATCTTCATTGCAGACAGTACATCCTACATCGATATCATATCAGAAAGGTAATTTTCACAAACGTTGATGCCCAGCTCCTTGGACTGGATTTGAACTGGGGACCTTTGGCTCCAAAGTCCAAATGTTTTACCTCTGTGCTGCCACCCGCCCCTGATTCAAAATAACGAAGGTGATATTAACGTAAAACTGACCTGTTTTCCCACCAACACAATGTCTCCTTTCTCCTCCTGGGCGATCTTTGCCAGGATCTTGGCGATGTGTATCGGCTGGACAGACTCGAACTGCTTCGCATCTATCTCCACATGGATCGACTTGTCTGCGCCCATCGCCATGGCCGTCCGCAGTGTCTCCTAGCAACACGCATAACACAAACCATGCATGGGTGGAAATAATTCTAAGTGAGTGAGTTTAACGTCGCTGGGGAATCTTTCACCCATGGCATTTTCGACGATAAAATTTTAAGCCTGATATGATCTTTTTGATAAGCATGATAAGTTTGAACTGTTGATGTTCATATGGATATAAAAATAATTACCCTTTTAGCTGTCAAAATTATATGAGAAAGAAAGAAAAAAAACGGACATAAAAAACTTAAGAATACATAAAGAAAGAAAGAAAAAAAACGGACATAAAAAACTTAAGAATACATAAACAAAATAAATAATAAAATATTTCAAGAGAGTGAGTGCACATACAATAGGAAAGACATTTTGTAACATAGCGGAACAAATTGAGAGATTTCAATATTAATTAGAAAATTACAATTTTACCAAACTGAGCAAGTGCATTGTTTTTTTAGGTTGAATATTTATTATATTCAGCGATTAATTAATTAGTTAAAAAGAGTTATAAACTACAAAGTTACACCAATCAATACCTGGCACTGTGGTGGTCCACATGAAACAGCGATAATCTCGCTTGCGATCTTCTTCTCCTTCATGCGAACTGCTTCCTCCACAGCGATCTCATCAAACGGATTCATGCTGTGCTTAACCCCTTCTGTGACAACTCCTGTCTTGTCAGGCTTCACGCGGATCTGTAGCAATAAGCAAGTTGGAGATGAGAACATTAATGCGGAGAAAAGTGGGGTTTTTTCCAGGACGCCTAGAAAAGAAATAACACAAATATTGCATTAAAAAAATATTCTTCCTACCTACTTAACCATCTGTGAAACACGTGGTCGGTTGAGGGGGAAACAAGTATCTTTTTAATATTGTATATAAGAATCTATCTAATGTTCAATTAACATAACGATGCTAACTGATGTGTTTTGAGAATAGCAAAATATATACACGTAAATTTATGTAACAGTCATTGTAATTACAGTAATAGTTATTTATCCAAAAATAATGTAAAATAAGAGATCGTACTAAAAGTTAAACATAGCCTATGTCATTACAGTTATAGGGAAACTAATTTTTTTTTTTTTATTTGATCTTTTTCAGTTTTGGTTACTGTGTGGTGACAAGAATTTTGCTTGTTGGAAGGCCAACTACTATATTTAATTAGCATGCTCTCTGACCATGCTGACGTAAACCTAACTTAACTACGCCCGATAACCATGATAACAAAAGTACTGTTGCCAGTTTTGTAACATCAGAATCTCGGACTATGACCGACTGATGTTGTTGAAGTTGATTACTACACGTCGTGTGTCATTATTTTCGTGCGTCCACGATCATCGTGCGCGATTGAATTTTTAACAAAATATGCACATTATCAGATTAAGGAGGCAGTAATTAACAGGAACAACCTTAACAGCATAATCTATCACTCGCTTGCAGCCCACGATCACACGTAGTCCTGACATTGTCAAGCGGTCAAAAAACAGTGTTGAACTTTGGTCTCCTTGGTACGAAACTAACGATTGTGAGCTGGTGAGTGGCTCAATGTGAATTATTATTGCACAATTGTCTGTCTGCATATTCTAATATGTTTAAGTATATCTACGAACTATTAGTATTTAATTTATTAACAAGCGTTTTAATAATTAAGAAACTAATATACTTAAGATCGCGGTAAGTCTAACTTAACAACATGGAAATATTTTTATTTACTTAGCGAATTTCAATGATTGGTCCCCCGCCCTTCGACTGGGTGCCGTGTCACAATAAAACGCGAAGCGCAGAAGTGAATGACGAAACCAGCGTTAGATCGCCATGTGATTTTTAAAAAGTCTTCTGCTCGAATATTTCGTCAGTTTTTTTGTTATTTTGTGAATTATTCAGATAATGTAAGGAATTCAGACATACACTATCTTCTTACCTTCTCTTATTGCATATTGTTTCGTCTGATGAACGATTGAAACGCCCGTAGACTGTAATGTTTAGTGAAGTTGAACAAGTTTACTAAACTAACAAAACAGATGAGCTGCTAAACCCAGTCATGCAAAGTTGGAATAGTTCCAGGGCGTTGAGAATGTTCACTGAAAATATACACCGCAAGTTCGCAGAGTGGAAGAAAGCACTCCTGCTTTCTAATTGTACAATTTGGTTGTGAAGGAAAGTGTGTAACACCTGGTCGATGGCATGCTGGTTGGTACCTGTATTGCACCCCCCTCACAGCAATGATGTTCATCAAAATAATTTCAGAGTACTCTAAACTGTAAACACCTAATATCAAAGAACAATGATTTAGGCCAATCCTCTCAATATTGGAAATAAATGAATATTTTGTGTTATGTATTGCATACCTTTAGCATGTGTACAGTTGTTTTCCTAGCTCCGGTCAGTGGCATACATAAAATTCATTCGCGGGAATACACGATATAGCACATGCTTTTGTGTGAGCTATTTTGGATATCCACCCATTTATTTAACTGGAAAAAAATATAAATTAAATTTCGTTATGAGTTTTGTGTTTATATTATCACTTTTGTTTCAA
>JAUTBQ010139294.1:0-15042 GCA_032361185.1 Lepetodrilus ovalis | reverse complement strand
CGCTACTACAGATATTCAATTTTATTATTTGCTTTTTTTCCTCGAGCTTCATCAGATTTGTTTTATTCATACATTGTGTGCTTCATCAATCTAATTAATATCAGATCTCATTTTGCTCCTTGAACATTTTGACATTCTTTTGCTGCCAAATTTCTGACTCGGTTTTTAGATCTGATTTGAATAAGATTGGTGCTTCATTCATTTGGTATTACATGCTGGAGTTCCGTCCCTTTAAATGATAGGTTATCAAAAAACGATCAATACATTTTGAACCAAATTCCAAATAATGTTAGAAAATACTTATTGTGTGAAATTTTGCAATGTTGTAAATTTTACAAGAACAAAATAAATATAGATTAATATATATTTAATTATTTATCAAAGATAAAAGCATTGTTTTCTTCTAGACTAATGCTATCTAGTAATAAACACACTTATAACTGTATGTTCATTATGTATCATCAAACAGGATTAGCATTTCTTGTATTCTACTATTAAGCAGGAGGGGAGGGTGGGGTTAGTTTTGGTGATATTCTTGATAAAACATGTTTTCACTACCCAGTGTTACATCCAAGATTTTAGTATTTCAAACAGTTGTTGGATTATTAGAATTGACAGAAGAATCAACCAAGAAAAGAGAAAAAGAAAGCATTGTTCATAAAATGTTACGAAGAACAAGTAAACAGTTTTTTCTATATGGGCAAAGATGTTGCAGGACACCAGGGAAGAAAGAAAGGGAATCAGGTTCAGTAAGACATAACGTAAAGTGTCAAGTGACTACAGTTTTACCCTCTGGTACACTATCTTGTACACACCAGGGAACCGAGTCAAGATTACAGCAAAGAAACAAAGTAAAGCCTGAAGATTGAGCAGAGTTCAAGTAAATACAGACACCATTATGCTGTCTTGAGATTTTGCAGCACGCTAGTAAATAGCAAAAAACGACGGTAAGTTGTGAAATGTATTATTGAATTTCTTTACCTGTAAAATAAAGTACTAGTATGTAATATTGTCCATTTTGAATTGATTGTCATGGTAACATTCAGTAGCTCAGTAACCCAATGACATTGTAGTTCCTATGATATCTTTTGTTCAGTGTCATTATGTATTCATCATTTGGTCAAGAGAACACAATTTGAAAGACAATTTTACGTTCAATTGAAAGTGCTATTGACCAATCCCCACATAAAATCTTAGCTTGAGAAAGAACACATACTCCAAATGGTTGCTAATCTCCGAGCATGTTTGTCATTTCACGAAGTTCACGAAGCATTTCTAGCGATGCCCAATACATGGCGACCGGTCATTTACAAGAGCTCTATGATAGACTATGCTCATAGTGGATATGCGAACTTCTAGAAACGATACCCTGATGTTAATTGTATAAGACGTCCATCTCGAAGACATACCGTGTCGTTACTATTTTGCTATCTACTCTGGCACCTTTAGTAGAGAGCAAAATAGTAAAAGAGGCATTTTTAGCTACAGAACTGCAGCTATCACAGTACATGGATGCCAATAGTTTAATACATGTTCTATGGGAATTTGATAAAGGGGAATATTCACTGTTGGCCTTGTATTGCTGCCAACTTTGATGTCAAAATATGTATCTAGACATGCTAATGGAGGCCAAGTATGGTGCAGGTCGTCTCTTACGATTGGGGTAGCAAGTAGGTATTAATAATGTGTGTGGGTGCGTGTGTGTGTGCCATTGAGATTCATATCTTCAGTTGGGTGAAATACGAGAAAGCATACTAATTTAATGTTTTCTACACGAGTTAAATAGCAGTAAGTACATAAACCGCGGAACCCCACAAATATCCGTTACCTTTTGCTGAAAAAAAACAAGAACGGTGCCATTGAAAGCGTCAATATATAATTTGATGTACATCTCTGTTTGTTTCGTTTTGTTAAACGTTTTTATTGTATGTCTTTCTCAATGTTGCCGTCTTTAGTCTTTACAATGCTTTATTTTACGAGCAACTGTTTCATATGTGCTACTTTGCTAAATGTTTGAGTAGGCCTACCGGTACTGGCGTCGGCGAATACTAATCTATGAATTGATATATAGTTACATAACTACCATCGAGATAACGTTTATTTATGTACAAGGTGACAAATAGATACTGAAACTGTATTCAACTGTGAAACATTTTTCATTCAATACGTTGTAGATAGTATCTCGTAACAAATACGTTGTAGATAGTGTCTCGTAACAATTTATTATCAGAAGGTTTGAATGATCATATCTCTGGCGGCATATGCGTGTGTTCTGTCCGTCTGTAATCACCTCGTTTCCTAATGCCCTATCTCCAAAACTATTAAGAGCAACATGACATCTTGGCCGCAGACGTCCTAGTCTCTGTATGCCCTTTGCTATTCAGAATGTTCCATTTCCTATGCTGGTATAAATGTAAGCTGCCCATTTCCACTGGATGCCCGACTACTCTGCGAATGCTCGAGGTATGGTTCATTTCCGGAGTAGATCCAAGAACCATTGATTAAATATTTATGAAACTTTATATACGATTAGACGATATGGTCTATATATGGTGACTCTTGGTATTACGACATTACTATTCCCGATAATTGCTGGATTGTTGACTGACCTAGACCTTTGTAGCACAATAACAAACATGCTTAACATTGATTATTAATAGTATATTATTCAATAATGAAATGAAAGTATTTATAGTGTATTGTTCAATATTGAAGTTCAATTTTAGAAGTCCAAATGTCTTACTATTTTTCTCACCGTAAAAACATTATCTGATTGCTAAATATTATTTTCTTTTTTTTAACTTTTGGTGCTATTTCTCTGTATGATTTTATCGTCGCAAATGGGTGAAAGATTCCCGCAGCGACGTTAAACTCTATAATCACTCACTCACTCACTCACTCACTCTGTATGGTTTTACATTTGTGGTTGTGAAGAATGTTCATACTTTAGAAGCATACAATCATAAATACTAATAGTTTACTTGTATAATGGACAAACGAAGTTATGTCTGAGACTACTTACGTTTGATTTGTCCACCCAAAAGTTGTTATCTATTTGATATACCTTTTCCTCATCACTCAATAGCTATAACACAAATATGATAATCATATTTTATATGAATAAATGGAATGAACTCTAATTATATTGTGTTTGGAACATATAACTGCTAGATCGAATCCCCCAAATCTTTCGTAACGAATTATACGCTCATTTAATTGAATTTTGTGATTACTGGTATTTTGTTTTAATTGTTTACTCTCAACATATGTACATTGTAATTTTAGAAATGTTCTGTTATTAAATTATGTGTTGTATGAAGGTTGTTTTATTTATTGAATTATTTAATAGAGACCTTTTACAATGTAAAAATAAATCCCTCCACGGGATAATAAAGATATCAAGATATATTGTTAAATGTGGATTGACGAAAAGGAGTTTGGCGATTATCAAATTGATAAGTATCGCAAACGAATCCAGTTCGCATTTATTGATCAAATATAGTGCTGCGCACTCATTGAAAGTTGTGATTGCATGCCTTAAGACTTTGTTAATATCTTCCCCTACGAGGTATGCCATTCGGATCAAATTGACCATGCATAATCCATAGTTGGTATTGTTGGAAACACTTGTAGCTAAAATCCAATCACGAAGACAATTAAATCCCGTCCTTGAACCCATCGCATTGGCGACAATCCCCAAATATGTTAATACTTTTCATCGAAGAGATGCGTCCAGTAATACTAGCGGTCAGTTATCTCGCAATCAACTGCTAATGAGCAGAACGAATGGACGGAAAGCATTCTAGATCTTAGGCTGCGGTTAATTTAATTCCACGAAGTCCCTACTGAGCCACACAGCACGGGATGTATTGCTGTTTAGATGGAACGATACGACTTAATACTGATTAGCATACTTTGTCTTATATATAAGTAGCAGGTTTTGTGTTACTGCACGTCATCAGCCTACGAAGCGTCCTTAACGGATACTGGTCACGACACGGGAGGTTCTAGGAAAGTGTTTTATTTCTTCTTATCAATGACGTTATTAACTTGCTGTGTAAGTGGTGTTGAATGGTTCGGTATCCGTCGTTTCTTCGTTGAAATTTGTAACGATGTAATGACTCAAGGGTTAAAACAGGTTAACGACTGAAGTTTTAAAAAGATGTGGAATGTTAGCAACGTGGTTAATGAGACTTGTAAGAATGACAAGACAAATACGAATATTTACAACTATTGTGACATTGTATTTGCAGTTTGTAACTAATTATGCGAGATTTGAAATAAACAACGTATTTTCAGTGACAATTGGATTTGGTTTTAATTCCTTAAGTATTGCTGTTCAATGGCAGCTTGAACGTAGGTGCTGATCAGTGCCACTGAGAGAATCGTCGAATGTTTGTTTGTTTGAAGTAGATTTAGAGCCATTTTCAAGATTGTCTTAGCTAATTTAACTACTTGGGAGTACATAGTAGGACATCTTGCCACGTAACGGTAACCTAACGATAAGCTCGGAGTTGGAACCTTCCCTGGGGCAGATAACATCAGGAGTAAACCCGCGAATATTGTAGTAAACTGACTGGTATTGACGAACCAAGAATTATAGTTGCCGTCTCCGTACTGTACACTTGGCGAATCATGTATCATGGTTGCATTGGAAAGGTAATATCCGCGAACATTGATGCCCGGGTCCCAAGACCAAGACTTCGGAACCAAAGATTCCGAAAGCATATATCTTCCCCAAAAAAAAAAAACCACACAAATAAAAACACACACAAAAAAACACACACACACACACACACACACACACACACACACACACACACACACACACACACACACATAAACGCACGCACACGAACCAAAAGAAAGAAAGAAGAAAATGCATAGAGACGTAATTCACCTATTCAACGGTTATCTGGCGTTCATCTACAGTTCCACCGAGAAGTAGTATCCAAGTTGTTCACCCTAGACAAAGATCATGGCTTCCAACGATCATGCAAACAAAATGATCTCTTCTCATAACAGTACTAAGTGAACGGCTCCGGCAACACTGTATTATGATTGTCGGCAAATTACTACCCGATCAGACGCGAGGAATAAGATCAAAACCAAAATCTCCTATTGCGACGGCACCGACAAAGACGGGCCTATAAGGGATCCATGTATATCCTACTGTGTTATGCATAACGAAACAATTGGGGAACTAATACCCCATAATGAAATATTGACTATGGTTTAGATTTTATCAAAGCAGGAAACGTGTAAACATCTGTGTGCCACTTGTTGGTGTACATCCTTGCAGCATTGGCATGTGCTTGACATCGGGATCTAGTTCCGGCTCCTGTTCTACAAAGAGTATTCGCTGCGTACTGTTAGCCATCAAATCAGCAGGCGAAGTGCCCGAGTATATAACGACCTTGGCGTGACTTGGTCGCCCTCTAGCAGTAGCTACAGTAAATCGTTGCAAGTGGTTCATGTGATTTAGAGTTATTGCCCATAGGAAGCATTTATTTCATTGCAGTATCCGGTTCTCTGTAAGCATTCACAATAAATCTGTAAACACACATCTATAACGTCAAGCCATTCGTCCTTAATGCTGCAGGGTCATCGAACATTGTCGTTATTGGGTGAAACGGATCTGAAGACTAGGTTGTTTCGGCTACGTGAAGGGTAGGTATTCTGGGAGACGTTGACTTGGAGTCTAGAGAAGAGACTGGCGTGTCAACTCGACGTCATTCCTGTCACTTAACCAACCAGGATGTGGCCTGAACCGAGCTGCCCAATAAGCTTGGAAGATATCTTAATTATGTGCTAGAGCTTGGACATGCTAACTTGTTTCCTTTCGTCTCCTGCCCTGTTTTACTTGCTGCATTAATTGCTGGCACTGTCGCAGACCATAATGCAATGAAAACTTGGTTATTGTTTGTCTAGAAGATAACAATAATAATAATAATAATAATAATGCGCAATTTATATTACGCCGTATCTGCATTCGAAGGTATGCTGATGTAAGGCTACATTATTACGCCGATCAATGGATCCGTGCGCTCTCCCTGGGGAGTATTCAGATCAATCAGGCGTTTACGGAGCTAGAATGTGTAATACCGTAACGGAATACTGTATATAAACTACTACTAGTATATCATTAGTATCGTAACATTATTCATACTTATTTTCCGAACTTCCTCTTCCGTAAAGAAACGTAAATATCGTTACCTGTAAGAGTAGTAAATGTGAAGTGATACACAACTATTGAATCTAGAAAGTGACTTTAAACCCCAAATTAAAAAAAATAAAAAACACACAACTATCAAGTATAGACTTACATAGTGGTCTCTAATAGTGTTGTAATGTTTCAGAACCGATATCTTCTATTTCGGAAATAGCTAGTTCAGAAACTACTCAACTCGAATGTCTTTTCACTACTAGAGAAATTTACGGCTGGAATAATTAGAATGTTATTATTATTAGGTAACACTTTCATGCAAATTCTACCCATGCAAATACATTGTTCTTGAACTGCGGACGTGTATTTAATGTGACAAATGAATTGCTGGCGTTGTCAGGAAAATAAATTAGCCTAACCTCATTGTATATTAACATTAATAATTTTGATGTCGCACATTAGCTCGTGAATCAAACATACGTGTATGACGTGTCATTTACAGCACTGACAGGCCACGTTATCCTGAACACTTTACTGTTTGATAAATTGAATTTTTAAGAGATATTTATCCGTTATGATTGGCACTCGGCATCCTAACAACCAATATACCTCTGGTTGACAAAATCAGTAGAAGGAAAACAATTATAAAATGGGATACCTCGTTCCCTACACGAGTATTTAAATACATGTAATCTTGAAGTCATGTCAACTGGTTGTCATTATTCGTTTTATCGAAGCAATAACTGGCACACACGCATCAGAAAAACCTTAGTTCCGTTTAGAAGATCGGTACATCAAGTTAGTCTTAAACATGCACCTCCAGCGAGCACCGGTGTATCCGCAGTGACTAGAACCATGACAGTGCTAGGGAAATGTGTCCAAAACCGTCTTTGAAGTGAAGTGTTCGTGTGCAGGAGGAAAATCGTTGACCGTCGCCTTCAATTAATCGAGTTTCTTCAGTGCTTTTGCGTGACTGGAATTCTAGTGTGGAAACCACGATATCCAAATAGGAAGTGATGTTAAAAAGATCGGTGAATGAATCTTTCCAAGTCGGCTAGCGGGGATAAACGACGGCTATTTGGAAAGTCTGATGCTGCTACTAACGATGACCCTACATCAGCGTTCAGATGGTACACGGCCATAATGTGTATATAAGAATAGAACTAATTTTATTTAAATCTCGAAATTGTAGGTCTGTTCTGTGAAACGTGAGAGGCCTAGTCTTGTATTCATGAGAGAACAGTAGCTTGGACATTACTCGTGACATTTGTTCTGCACAACCTGTTCGCATTCAAACCCCAACATATTGCTAATTAGCAGTATGGCGCACCTGAAATGTGATATCATTTTAATGATCAGTCCGATGCATGCCAGCTGTGGCGTATGACACTATATCTCCCAACAACCAGATTAGTACCGTTGGTGTAGCGATTCGACGTCTATTAATACCTTCCGTGTAAATGAGTGCACACCTCTCGTGTATTTCCGAACATCTAATCAGAACCGGTGACAAGAAATAAGAGATCTTCTAGCTTGTCTCTAGCAAGGCGTATCAATAACGTTTTGCGTTTCCTGTAATATAAACTGTCATTTGTGTATGCTTCTATTGTTCTTGACGTCGCGATTGTGTTGATATGCATTAGAATCGTGAATCCTGATTCTGATTTGTGCCAATCAGCATCGATGAGGTTGTTCTTGGAAAAAAATCAGTTTGAGTATTAAGTTATTGAGATGTTTATTCATAATAAATGCGGTTAAAAGGAGAGAGACTGTCGGAACTAACCGTGTCAAGTGCATCGCGGGTTTCATGTAATTCCAACCATCGGATCCCTAGGGATATGTAATGCCAAGGTGCACTGGCCGAAAGAAAGACATAATACTGCGTGAAGGAGAGGATTAAGCCTTGATGGCTGTCACCCAGTGGCTCAGCCTTGTTACACAGAGACGTTACTTAACACCAGTTCTCATTCTGGAAATAGAGAGAAAAAGAAGCTATTAGGATGGAATAAATGTCATAGAGGACTATGAATCCAGCTCGGTTTCATGTAGTGCAATGGTAAATCACGGCCGCGCGATCGTGTTTCAGGACATGGCGGCATATTAAGTATGGCAGTACCAACTAATGTATACCTCATTGCGAAAAAATGTGGATGGCTCGTCCCAAAATATACATGTTTTGTATAGAGTGTCCACAACATCCATAGCGTACTGAAGGGAACGCGCGAGAACTCAGCAATCGTATCTGATTGCATGGCTTGGTCAAGTCGTACAGTGTTACACTCAATAGCGCTAAAACATGTTGACAAATTAAATGACTATTGGACGAGTGCCAGATACAGAGCAAATACACTCTGTACTTCCATCCCATGTCAACCCACCCAAACACACATAGAACAAAGAGGATTTCAACCAGAGAGTGCGGTAGTGTCATGTGGCCTGGAAATTGGAACGGTGAAAGCACACTCGTGTGTATAATCGATCGTTGATGCGTCGTACACGCTGATTGAACGTGACCACTGGCGTGTGTCGGCGGCCCTGCAGTAACACAACACACGGCATAAATAAAATAACACCGGGATATTAGACCATTCCGCAGAGATTTTAACAATCAGTGCAGCTATAGGTACTTTCGTAACGTCAGAGGCACCAATGGTCCATTCATAGCGGCACCAGTCCTTCCACGTGTTGGTTGATTGCTTGCAAACCTGACGTGTGTGTATGTACAGTGTAACTTTACCTCGAATATTATTAACTTAACGCAAAGGTAATCGCATAGCTATTAAGAGACCTTCCGTAACGGATTTGATCGTTTTGTCTCGAAGAACGATCTATGTCTACTCGGCAAACCTATACAGAGTAGTTAATAGCTCTCAGACAGAACAGCGTCGGAGTAAACTGCCTGACAACACTTCGCTGTGTGTTCCAAGTGCAATTTGAGACATCTTTTCCTTCTAAGTGGACATTTAACAATCGGCCGCGTATGTATATGTGAGTGCATTGCACTATCAAACAGCCGAACGTGTACGACATGGGTTTGTTGTAGTGGTAATTCCACGAACTAATCCGATGACTAACGATTTCTGTACCTTACATTCATTAAAGGATTACACAAGACCGGAGCTTAGTACTGATGCAAGCACTTTTACAGTGTGAAACGAACTGTGCACGTTGAGCCTATAAAAAAATGCATTAAAAGAAGGTCACGTTTTAAACCAATTTGATTCATAGGAAACCTCTACCACCGAAAAAAAGACGAAACAAATATCCCAACATTTTACCAACCATTGTGACGGAAGAAAGGATCCTACACCGCCATAAACCTTACGGCGGCCGTATGTGAAAGCTTATTGAAATTATGCACATTTTCATCATCGATACCGTGTTGAATTAAACGGACGTGCATACAGGTTACTGCATACGTTCTTTACACCGATCTGCGACAATAGTGCTACTAATCCGTGCTGCTTGATTTAGCTGATCCTCGACAGAGCCTCTCGATGGTCGACATATTTATAGATTGTCAACTATAGACTGTGTTCCTGGAAGTGTTCGACTTTCCGCCAATCGATGACAATCCATAATAGGATATATATGAATTTTGGGTCATTGCATTGAAATATCGGGGATTTGACATGGCGCATTCCACACTGGCCTCGGAGAAGTACACTTAGGTTCATTATCCGTAGGGCGTCTGGCGCCGTTATATTTAAATATTCATACACACGTTCTGAACACTAAACTATATTGTTTTATATAGGTAGACACGAATATATTAAACGACTTACAAAATGAGCAATTAATGCGCCAATTTGAAAAAAAAAGAAGAAGCTTTCCTTGTCAGCATTACACCAACTGAATTTCCAAAATTATCACCGACACAAACATACAAAAAAAGTATCCAAGTTAAGTTTGAGCGACGAAGGCTTAATTCAATGTAACCTATAATTCGTGTTATTTACTTATGTTCGGTGTCAAAACACTGCACTAATGTGTTGACAGCTAAATAATTAATCGCTACCATCCCTGGGGTACCACAAACACAATACTACGCTGACAGATGACTTCCATTCTCGTTTACTCCACCGATTTGTACGACGGTGAATTAGTGATGGCTGGCATATACATTAGAGTAATAGACAAGACTTGGAATCAGAACTTGTTAGGATAGGATCCCCACTTGTTTCATAGCCAGCGTTCGCCACAACACGTGAGACTACTATGACCTAACCAACAGCTTCGCTCTTTGACATTATGCGACTCTTGACAACAATTTTTATTTATTCAATGTATTATTCCGAACCCTATGTCGAGTTTATGAATCCCGAAGCCAGTGGGAATTGCTCGCCTTCCGCGCGTTTATCGATCGGTACAGTAATTCCGTATGATATTTGAATATGTCGCTAATTCTGGTGGAGTCAGCCAATGAACGGGCGCGACTGGACTCCACACACCATTCGCTGCATCCCGATCTGGCACAGGAGTCGCATTTGGAGCTGACTGACAACACCAGCGCTGAGATCGAAGCCGAAACATATGCCGGGGAAACGTCCCCGTTCCATGAACACAATGACATGGAAGATGCCTCCACGCTTGGGCAGTTACCAAACTTGAGTTTGCCCCCTGTTCCAGCCCCCACCGGTGGAGATGGACGAGTTAACCCAGCTTATACCTCCCCAGATATCGAACTCCAAAATTACAGTTTCAGCAGCACCGACGAAGATAAAGTGGGGTTTACTACAGCGGCAGACTTAACCATAGACAGAGCCTGCTATGTAGCAGCGGCAGCGCCTGAGTATCTTGATGCCATGAAAACAAACACACGCCCGCGGACTCAGATGGAACGTGTATTACCGTTAAATACCGGACGAGGGGAAGAGGACGGACGATCCCATAGTGAACCCGAGTGTGGGAAAACTTCTGAAGACATTAAACACAATATTAGGGAATCTGCAATATCCAACATCGGCGCTGACTACATGAGGGTAAACGGCGCCATCACGTCCTTTAAACAACTACAAAAACCCATTTCAATGCAGTCATTGCCGACGTCGTCTAAAATGACCTATGTCACCACAGAAGAGGCTGGAGTGGCACTCGTTGGCATGGCGGATTACCAAAAGTTTCCCGAAGCAGACAATATAAACCCCAAAGCTAACCAGAAAAACGTGGGATATAGACTCGGTAAAAGGAAACAATTGTACGAAAAGAGGAAAAAAATATCGGATTATTGTCTCTTGTTTGCAATGTTTGGGATTAGTACGATGATACTTGAAACCGAACTCGTGATGGCGGGAGTATACAACAAGGTAAAGTCAGGCCTGTCTTAGATGTGTTGTCATGTGTCTTCTTTCCACCCAGGTTACCTGTACATATGTGTTCGCCAACGGTGCTAAGCCGCTGTTGTATAATTGCTAGTATCTACCGTGTTGTGCACAAACATGGCCGAGTTCTCTCTTCTGCATTCCAGCAGCACTTCCGACTATAAATAACTGCTCATGAGGACAGTATGCAGTGCCTGTGCTGTTGTCCTTTACACAGCAGTCCTAGAGTGTACAGCGCGTCTCACACAGTGTATAACGTCCAGCATTGAGCTGACAGCATCGTAAATTAAATATGTTTTTGCTTCACGATTGCAGGGCAGCATTCCGCGCCTGGCTTCGACCTCAAATGTTGTACAACTTAGATCAAGTTTCACACATGCTCTTTATATTACAACTGCTCGCTTTTATAACGCTGTGATGCTATATAAACACATGATGTTTCGTTAATGATTACATACCATGCTAAGGTACAACTCTGTATGGCTAGAACAGATGGCACATTTTACGTAATCGTTTCAATCCAATTGCGACTAACACGTACCGTGATGTTTTTGCTGTAGCCTCTCTATGCTAAGGCGAGTGTGTTTCTATTTTAGACTCGTGTATCGTATGTTGTTAAAATGATAGCTAATGCAAACATTGTGGTATTTGGACAGTATGCCAGCATATTAAATCCACAACTGCCATTAGCTTGCAACAATGCATCTCTAGTACTGGTAGTGTAGTGTTTACTACCAACAATTATTGTATTGTTATATCCGAAAGCATTAACAGTTGTTTGAGTCGTAGCCAACAGCTCTTCTGTCGCATACGTCACTCGTTGCCTAGTTACACAATTATTTGTGAGTTTAGCTAACATAAACATATTTACAAATGGTACTAACCCCAAACCCCATAACCCTATCTCCATAACTAAGATAAGTCACATTTGGGAGACTGTCAACATGATTGGTATATATGTATGCATTTCGGATGCTACATGGATATTTAATGTTCATCTTCATATGTACGGGCTATCACGTGACATCGGTTCTCGTAGAAACGAACATGTGACGTATTGGACACAATAATCCAACACTGTTCTCTATAAATAGCGTCTCAGTATAACCATTATTCCGAATGACCTTTCCCACCAGCTTTTGTACCAGAATATGAACACGGCGAATAGGAAAGATCCATATTTAAGCGAATTAAGTCATCGATGGATCAGCGTTTCATGTGAACAAAAGCGTTGAACCGTTAATGAGGAAATATATGTCGTTCCACAGAGATAAGCAGTAATTGCCTGCTCGTCGTTTAAATGCCATCGAGACAATCGTATTCATAATATAATGAGCATTAACTAAGTTAAATGATGCTGATAATGTCAAACTGGCCGTGTTATTAATAAGTCATTAGCCAGTGAAGATATGGCCTGGTTTTACCACGTCATTCATTGGAGCAGGCATCTCGAGTTAACTCGTATTAAAAGACCAATTCGTCAAATGACGCACGCTCAAAATATACGTGCGTCTGTTTGTTCAGTACGAGAATAGTAAAGTGAATAGTAAAGTATTATAGTCGGGCCTCCTTCGCCATTGAGCCTTCCTGAACCGTTCTGGTAGGGTGGCATCTGTTCACACGAGGACATGTTTGATTGACAGCTTTAACGACATTTGCCTTATTAAATAAAGGTCACAAAAGGTCAGATATGAAGATCAGAAAGAAGATAATAATAATTCAGAAGGCGTGTCATCGCGCAAACAAGACACAATAGGTATTAATAAATGTCATGTTGTGAAGTTGCTATGATGTCAATCTCCTTCTGGAGTTACCAGCTTCAAATGGTCAGCCACCTAAATTCTTTGGCATTGGATCATTTCATTATTTTCATGCTATTTTTGGACGTTATGTTTGACCTGTAGGTCTGAGTCTTGACGTAGCTAACACTTAAAGTGTTAGCTACGTTGACTTAGTGCTGCTATATTCACACAGGTACACGCGTAATCATGTGAGGATGCAATAGATGGATCCGCACGTGTAGTGGTGTAAGATCGTTCTTGTTCTTTCTCCACTAATGGTATCACATCAATAATTCATATTCCATCTAGTTATGTTCTCATAACCTGACGTCAACACCACATTATCACTGATTACAGCTCAATTTTCTGTGGTTAAGGTAAAACATATCGTTGTGGTTCACCTCAGTAGAATGGTCAAGTGAAGAGGTATAGGGATAGGCTGGACGAAGAGGGAATAGGTTAGCCATGAATAGATCAGCCGAAATGTGTTTGGTGCTACTTAGTAAACCATTATGTATGTGTGAGCCATGGTATAATTATCTATTATATACATGTATGTGAGCCTTTATCCTTAAAAAAAGGTACTAATTAGATTACCCGTATTCCATAGAGATCAGTGCTAGCGTAATTATATTCATTTGAAAGTTAAGTTGATTTCCTTGGTATTATTTCCAAGCCATTGTAGAAATGCCAATTACAAAGCAGCGCGTATGTGCATACAAATATGTAATAGAATACAACTAATATTTACTCGTTTGCGCTCAATATTATGTGTACAGATGAGTCAATATTATTTTCACAGAACCAAATACAACACAATAACAACACATTATTAGTAATTGAAACCTTTTGTTGTACGACGTTCAATTTCAAACGCCATAATTCATGCCTATTTCGTCATATATGTTTTGTTGATCGCGTGGTATTTGACAGGCTTGTTCACATCGAAGTGTAACCTGGAACGTATACTGTAGTATTTTAACAATATCACTTGATCACCAAAATAATGTGGCGTAAAACGCAGGAATGATCGCGTTTGAACTTGAAAGTGGGAAAAACTATAGATCTCTGATATTATTCGTTAAACTGCATTTATGCTAATCTACTTATATTGACGCTATGCTACTCCAATCAGAGATCGTATATATCTGCGTAACAGTTTTACGCTATACTAGTCATCCATTCATTTTACATTCTCTAATTCTTCTAGTCCTTTTAGCTAAACAACCAGAAGAATCATACTAAAACATGCAACTTCTATAAATACTTTAAAAAGAAATAAAGAATATGATTTTCGTTCCTATACATTTTATGATTTGAATATGTATGCCTTCTATGTAGTGTCGTACATCAGGGACATTGTAACTATGGATATACATGGGTCCTTGTTAAACGCAGCTGGTGCTATAAGAGCAAATGAGTATGGTGAAATATGCTTGTTG
Source organism: Lepetodrilus ovalis (assembly GCA_032361185.1). Lineage (NCBI taxonomy): Eukaryota > Metazoa > Mollusca > Gastropoda > Lepetellida > Lepetodrilidae > Lepetodrilus > Lepetodrilus ovalis. The sequence goes on along the minus strand of JAUTBQ010139294.1, from coordinate 332 downwards.
CGAAAACGTATGTATATGTAGGTACCGGTATATGCAATTACACCAGTGTGTCGTGATTATACGCACGTGCGATATCTCTATGATGTTTGATACTATGAAGCATTATGTACTATAGCTTATCATTACTGATATGTTAATGTTGATATAGCAGACAATATGAGATGGATAGATACATGGCGTAGGTGGTGATAAATGCCAATACAAGCACAATTTGTTTTCTTTCTCTCTCTCTCTCTCTCTCTCTCTCTCTCTCTCTCTCTCTCTCTCTCTCCCTCTCTCTCTCTCTCTTTCTCTTTCTCTCTCCCTCTCTCTCTCTCTCTCTCTCTCTCTCT
>JAUTBQ010139183.1:0-15044 GCA_032361185.1 Lepetodrilus ovalis | reverse complement strand
CTTCGTGAAAGGATACCCTGAACGCCATGTACAAGAGGTTAACAAAAGATCGCTATAGATTCTTAGCAGATATGAGAGTTTCAAGAAACGATGCTTGGGTATCCTTTAACGAAGCTCTCTTATCTACTACGAGACTGGTAGCGCTCTCTTAGCAGTGTATTAGCTATCAGAAAAGCAAGCGCTACCACTCTCTTAGTGGATAAGAGAGCTTCGTGAAAGGATACCCTGGATGCCAAGGTGATTGTGATGACTGTTACAGACATGCCTCCATGTTGAATACTGTCGCTGAGCCGTCCCGGTCCTTGAGTCAGAACCCAACACAACAGGCTATAGTGCAGGCCTTCCTGAAGAACTACGACAAGGTGTGTGTGCGTGCGTGCATGCGTGCGTGCGTGCGTGCGTGCGTGCGTGCGTGCGTGCGTGCATGCGTGCGTGCGTGCGTGCGTGCATGTGTGTGGGTGTGGTGTGTGTGTGTGCATTCATGTGTGTGTTGGGAGGGAGTCGGGTGGGTGTTGGTTGGAACCTCACACAATAGGTTATAGTGCAGGCCTTCGTGAAGAACTACGACAAGGTGTGTGCATTGTGTGTGCATGCGTGTGTGTGTGCATTTATGCGTTTGTGTAGTGGGATGGTGGTCAAAACCCCACACAACAGGGGGATGTGTGACTTTGATAACATCAACGTACTGCTTTCCATAAGACCATTAACAAATGCTGAACCAGATTTTTTTTAAATGCACCCAGGGAGGAAACTGGTTAGTTTATTAAATTAAAACACTACAATTCTGAGTTTGAATGACACCCAATGAGCAGCAATTATTACTAAAGTCTGAGATGATCATCAGACAACTCTTGACTACTAACAACTTCTGGCCCTGAGATTACGAAACATTTTTCAACATGAACTCTTGTTCAACTCGAGGTTTTGATCACAAATCTCCATTGCATATAATATCTGACCTTTATCGTGAAATCGTACTAAAAAACGTTTGTAACCTCTTCCTGGTATTTTCCAACAGGCCATCGAAGCCCTGAAGGTGGCGCTGCGGTCGACACCAGTGGCTAGTCTGTACATGCTGCTGGGTAAGACTCAGATGAAGGCCAAACAGTTCAAGGACGCCATTAAAAGCTTTCAGTTGGCACTAGCACAGTTCGTAAGTAAACAGTCTCAACTTGTAACCAGTGTTCCAAATTTCCGCTGGCCCGAATGCTAAAGGTATCCTAAGGGCCAGTAGAAATTCATGTTTTTTGTAAACATTTGTTATTTATCATTATTATTCAGGCCAGTAAGTTTCCAACAGTAATTTCGAACACTGCTTGTAACTAGCATTCTTCAAAATCTCTTTGGTGTACTTGTAATTTTTGTGTGATGGTTTTCATTCTATTTTATTTATGTATTTGTTTATCTATATTAATACTAGCTGCAGTTCTGTAGCTAAAAAAATGCTCTTTTACTATTTTGCTATCTATATAGCATTCCCTTTAGCTACAGAACCTATATATGATAGGTATGCTTGCTTGCAGATTCATTGACTATGTGTGGCATAAATACACGGCACACCACCAAAACCAGCTAGAAATGGATTCACTAACCATTATGCTTCATATATACAGGAATGTTTTGGAATGTAGAGGTTGTTTTCATATCGTATTTTATCAATTATTCCAAACGACAGCGATCCCAACTATCCGATATTTTGTCTGCTATCTTTTTAAAACAATGGTAAGGGCCTACTTCTGGGTTATGAATTTGCATAGTAAAATAGTAAAAGAGCATTTTTTTAGCTACAGAACTGCAGCTATATTAATACCAGAGTGATTGTTATTGATCTTAATGATTGAACCAGATACTTTTTGATGATAACCATCTAGTGTACTCCCCAGGATGTTGAGAAGGTGAAATTAGTGCACATTGATCCATTGATCAGGTTAATAATGTATTGCTTCGAGCAAGTTTTTGAGTATGGATTTTACGCAACGTAAATACGAGCATTATTATTGTTTTAATTATTAATATTATTATTATTATTGCTATTATTGTTGTTGTTATTATTGTTATTATTATTATTATTATTGTTATATTTGTTATTATTATTATTATATTACATTACATAAATTACATTATTATTATTATTATTATTACATGTATTATTATTATTATTATTATTATTTTTATAAATTGAATTAATATTGTAAATCAGAAACCAGAAGACAGTAAACCATGGAAGGTTCAGGAGCAGTTGTCACCAGAGTCGGCCAACGCGTATTTCCTGAGCGGGGTCTGTAACAGCGAGATTAGGAACTACTTCGAGGCGTTCGAGGACTTCAACAATGCCATCAAGTACGAGCCGAATTACGCAGAGGTGGGTCTATGTTTTCCCTTACAATGCAAGATATTCATGCATTTTGTCTATTTTTACAATACAATTTACTTTATCAGTGCATTTTGTCTATTTTCACTTACAATATGATATTAGTACATTTTGTCTATTTTATTGTCTGCCGTTTTTTTGGCACTAATTTCTTAATGATATTTAATGACTGTTTTGTATCAAAAGTCGTGTCTCCAATGTCTGACTGACAAAACTGAAAATGTTCTGGACTCCGCGTTCATTATGTTCTGGTGTGATGTGATATGTTCTTACTGGTGTCAGCGAGCAGTGTTGCCCCTTTGGCTCAGTCAGTAGAGTGTTCGACTCACACTCCAGTAACTCGAGTTCGAATCCCAGGATCGGAAAGGTCCTCAGTCACATTGACCGCACCCCAGGTACATGTTCTGTCCCTCTGTTCTGTTCATCTGTTCTGTTCCTATGTGTCAGGCATTCTACCAGAGAGGCTTGGCACGGATAAAGCTGAAGCAGTCCAAAGGCATCCAGGACTTCAACAGAGCTCTGGCCATCAACCCCAAGCTGTTCCAGGTGAGTGTTTCCCCCTCTCCACTGTGGAATCTGTGGAATCGTGTGGATAATGAATGGGTGCTTTGTCATGGAAAATATTCCTCGGCAAAACATGTTCCTCAGAACCGTACCTCACTATTTCATGTGTCACATCCAGCATGTTGTACATGAATTTGAAAGTGCTTGTGTGAAATATTTTGGTTGCAAAGGTCTGGATGGTGATACAGATACAGTGTACCCTCGATATAAAGCTGAATTTGGGGTCCATGACATACCCCCAGCCTTATAGTACCAGCCTTAGGATAGTACAAGTAAATAGCAAAAATGAAAATGGGATCCACATCTGACCCAGCCTTATATCCAAATCCGCTCTGTATCAAACAGCCTTATATCGGGGGGACACTGTACATAGAATATTATCTACTACATGTATTTAGGAAAGTAAGGCTGCAACTCTTTCTTCCTTCCCTTCCTTCCAATTTAGATACAATTCTAAGATAATGAGGATATCCTTGGAGGTAAAAGCTACAGAAATACCTGAAATTTATACCTATACATGTATTTAAATTTTTAACAGTAAAGGAATTGGATAATTTTTATTATTTTGTTTTCACAGGCCTTCCTGAGTCGAGCCTGCTACTACGGGCTGAAGATGAACTACACGAAGGCGATACTAAACTGTAACGAGGCGATCAGACTGCAGCCCAAGAGCGTCAGAGCTTACTTGTACAGGTGAGATAGCTGGTGGTAACGAGATTGGTCGGTATCTTGCTTTTTATATTATTACATGTATTACATTGTAAATCAATATTGTGGTATTGAAGATGCCCTATTTCTTGATACAAACAAGCCACTAAAATGACTTAAATCAGAGTTTTTACAATTGGCATTTCTCAAAAATAAATTCAGATAGAATTGTCAACTGAAAACATTTTAATCAATATTGTGGTTTTGAAGGTGCCCTATTTCTCGATACAAACAAATCATTAGAATGACTTAACCCTCTCCCTGTTGTATAATGCACATACACTGCTGTTTAGGGCATATATGGTTGCCTGCAGCATGGAGAGGGGTAAATCAGAGTTTTTACAATTAGCATTTCTCAAAACTAAGATAGAATTGTCAACTGAAAACTGTATTTCAGGAATAATACTCCGTTATACATTGAATTTTAAACAACTTTTTGTGTTGCAGGGGCTCACTGAAGTACCATATCAAGGCGTTCGACCTGGCGATCCGAGACCTGAGTATGGCCGCCACCATCGACAACACGTGTCCTCTGGCGTACTTTAACAGAGCCATCTGTTACCAGGAGAACAAGCAGTACCAGAAGGTAGATCTAGACAAAGTAGCTTGTCTCCATAATGCTTCTGCTATCCGCTATATGGAGACGAAGGTCCTCTCTCACAAAAACCGCAAATGACTGAACGATTGTCTTTTCCAAAATGCCATTATGACGTCATGAGTGTACTCGCGCTCCTGATACGTCACAGTACTGTAATGTCAGCAGACGAAGTTTGACAATGTTTATGTTTATTTTAATAACGTACATTAGAGGATTTAGAATGGGAAGTGAACAAGCAAATATGAAGATAATGCCAGCAGAATGATCGTTACTTGCATGGTATTCCGTAACGAGCGTGCGAGTGACACCCAGCTCGCACAAGCCAAAAATAAATCCAATATTTATGAACAATGGCATCTAGCGTAATGCATATGGTGCGATAGACATCTGGATTTCTGGACTAATTCCCTTCATGCACTGGGCTACGGGCTCCAAAGCCGTAGAAAATAGTCGTTTCATATAGGACTACCATGTGGTGGCTGAATGTCTACAATAAACCTATGTAGGACTTCGTATTGAAATGTAGTGCAGCCTGAATAGAGCCTTGGGCATCGTTCTTGAAGCTCTCGTATCTACTACGAAACGATAACCACTCTCGTAGCGATCTCTTATACATCGGGTACTTATGAGACTGCTATGGTCTCATAGTGGATTTGTGAGCTTTTGAGAAGCAATACACTTAGAAATTCTGTAAATTAGGTTGGAACAAAGATCATCTGTTGTTTTTGCATACTGGACGACAAACAATTTACATAATACACACATTGTTTTCTTCATCATTACCGCGAGTGCTGATAGTTCTAGCAGGTGTTTCTTCATTCTCTCGACAACAACAATGACAGGGTATGGCCAGCCGTGGCTATACTGAAGCTCTTGTACATTGGCTGACCATCAACAACACTCCAAGACCTGGGTCCGAGTTTACTAAACTTTGAGTACGATATTGTGATCGAGCTCAAATTTAATATGTGGATTTGTGAATACAAAAATCGAACAGCATGAAATCCTACTCAAAACATTTCATAATCGTGGGGACTAAACCTTAAACGATCCATGCATGCTGTGGTCAAGGTCAAGGTCAAGGTCTGCTGCCAGAGTGACTGCTTCCCGCTGATGCCTAGATAGATTTCCGTTGCATTTCATCATTATATTCAACTGAAAAAAAAATAAAACACAATACAGTATAACGTACATTTACTTTTTTCAACCGAAATAGCATTCCAAACTTAGGCCATAATAATTTGATTCTCTGGTTTGGGCAGTTGAAAATATAAACAAATAAGTTGAATATTTTGAGCAGTCATGCAGGTTCAAATTAACAATAGTAATATTATTGGAGACAGTGATTGAAATAGAGGGGGTCCTGGGGGGTCATTTGAAAATCTGCAATGTTAAAGGTATCTGTGTGACCCCTTGAAAATGACTGATTTTACCACCATTAGCATTGGACCTATGGAAAATGACCCACTGATTATTTGCTTGTGAACACTGGGAGATAATAAATGATCGGTTGATAGAAAATAAATATATTCATAATTATAATTGTCAATAATTTTGCCAGATCCATCACCCACCTGTTACCACCCATCTATTACTATGACTGCTTTTTTTATTTTTTTTGTAATGGGGTTTATAGTCGCTTTCTTGAATCTTTCACTAACATCACGACTTGTCAGTTTAGGGCAGGAGGAAACTAAATTACTATATTTTCCAGATGATCTGTTTCAATATTGTTTTACTAATCTAGAAACATGATGTTGTCCTACATTAATTATACCTGCCCTGATGGTGAACACCATATATTATTGTAACATAGGTCCCTGGTACGTGAGTTTTATTCGCGAATTTGTGGCTAAAAGAAAATAATAAACAGCTCGTTTTATGATTATATAATCTCTATAAAAAAGAAAATAACAAATAAACAACTCTTGTAAATATATATCAAGTTAGAACAAAAAAAAAAAAAACTTTGTCATTTATTTTGTAGATCTTCTAGATCTAGACTAGTTCCCGGACACGGAGTCGGACTACTTTCTCACAAGATAAAACGATTGTAGTTTTTAGAGTAATCTCCCTTCTGTTGACGTCAGAGTGAACTGATGATACAACTTTTCTAAGAAGGTTTCACACTCGTTGATTGTATTTTTATCCAGACTGCTATCAGGAAATAGGATTTATCAAATGTTAATCGCATCAAAGAGTATTGAGTAAGTTGAGGTTTAATGTCGATACGAGAATTTAAACGAAAATGTATTGTTAGATCGGAGGACAAAACGTCCGCTTGAAAACCGTCTCCATTTTACTTGATCTCAAAATCATACATCGATTGATAATTCACATGGTCGTCATCTAATTTTTATCAATAGTTTACGTTTAGGTGTTTTCTGAGTGCATGTTTCATGTAAACGGCTCTCTGTTATTATATTATGTGCTTGATTAGAATATCGTGGTGCTGACAGTTATTGTATTGCTACGCAGATATTCATACAGACTGAATACAAGTCTAATGATAACATTATGATACCATTTTTCAAATAGAATTATTCAGAGTTCTGTAGTTCATTTCAAATATATTCCTTTCCAGTGCTTACACGAGGTAGTGTTAATTCAATATAAATTAGACCTATGCAAACATATAAAGGAGACGGTGACTAATAACAGTACAGTCTCCACCGCTAACGTCACACTAAAAAACTCATTTAATTTTCTATGTTGACATCTGTGGTGCGTGTATCTATCTGCAGTATTATTTTAATACAGGTACTAGATCATAGATGTGTGTGGTTGCGGTATCGTAGCTCTATTTTGCCCTGTTAATATTTTAACGTATCTCACAGAGACATCAAAATATTTTGTAGGGCACAAAATAGACGAACTACGAAATACAGTGTTGTTTTATATTTGGATTCACTATTGATGTCGCAGTGTCGAGTAATCATAGACGAGAAATGTATTAATCACCAATAATGAAATATTATTAAGTTAAAATAGTTTGTTTTTAATAGGTGTAGCCAGCCAGTTCAAGCCTAAATTTAACACACGTCTCGTATGTATATTGGACGATAATCAGCCCTTGTTCTAAAGACTAAAGGCGATATGTTTGCTATAATACCAACTAATCGCGTCGCAGATAAAACTTCTATGAATGACGAAAAAAACAGATCGTATTTCAGATAGGGTCGAAGATAATTGATTACCCCCCACGAATGATAAATAATGTTCGTGTTGGGATGTATTTATATCCTAGTATAATAGTTATATACCATAGTCCAATGTGTCGGGTTGTGAGAAGATAGGTTTATACACTTTATGATCATTATATTATTACTATAACACCACCCACCCCAGCATATCTACCCCCTCTCTCTCTCTCTCTCTCTTACAAAATGTACAATGCATTCTAAACATATTAGTATTTAATATGAACGTATGCATGTCATGCTAATCATTTAACGGGTTACCTATTCAATATTGTACCGAGTATATTTAGTCGATTCATTTGTAATAATACTGTAAAATGCCTACCATCCTACTTCATTCCTATTCGTGACTGAAGATGTATCAGTCAGTCTGGACAACGCAAAATATTAAGCATTCACTTTATTCTGCTAAATTGCTAATAAGCTTTATCGGGGGCTTAGGCATGGACCGTGGCCACAATGATTGGAAATACAGACGTATACCTCAACTCTTAGTCAAATAACTACCCAGCTATTGTGAACTTATTTGTTGAATGCTTGCGGTGCCTTCGTCAGTTTGTTCCTAGCGCCCGTGTATATACTTATTAATCGAAATTAGTCATGCGTTCAAGTTCAGTGTATAAGACCATAGCAGTACGGCCGTGAGAGATTGAATAGATATATGTAGTACCGAATACATTTATATATAGTGTGTATGCCCGTAGAAAGAGTTGTTGTGTGTGAGACGAACACGTCACAAAGTTCTGATTTAGTAATACTGGAACCATGTCGAGCTTCTAGTCTATCTAGGTTATCTTTATTAGCTGTGATGTCCACGTTGAATATAACGTTTTGTTCCATATATTTAGATGTTTGTAAATGGTTTCCACTGTGGTTGATTAACATAGCCACTGCCGTGTACGCATCATGTACTCCCAACTTCCGCTCATCATACCATTGTTTTCGTATATCTTCCTATATAGAGTCTGCTGCCATTTAAGAAAGTACGATATAGATCTATATAATGGAACTTTCTAACTTTCTGTCTGACTGTTATGTGTAATATAATTTGATGTAGACATGCTATATGATATACACATTGCGATGTCGAAGACGATGACGTCACATTGTTATTGACAAACATTGACAAACACGTTGACAATGGAGATGACGATACCTCAGACAAGAATCCAAATAACTGACAATCCATTATGGCCAAGATAAGTACGTTTTCAGTTAAATAACGAAGACGATGAAGTCAAATTACATCGGGTCTTTTTCTCTCATCCTCCTTCGTTTTGTTATTTTTTTAACATCTTTATTTATATCAATGTTTATTTCTGAGAATTAATGTTTTGAATGGCAATGACATGGACAATGGACATGACAAGGACTACGACACGGATAACGGTAACCATAGTCAATATTAATAATGTGTATTTTTTTTCCATTATTTCAGCACCTCGCCCTCAAGCCTCCAGGCCCCCGTCGTCAGCCATGAGCAAGCGCGGTAAGAAGAAGGATGAAAAGCCTCCCCCTGCCACCGGCCCGGGGAGCAAGATCATCTCTCTCTCAGAACCGCTCAAGAAGTTCCACGTCAAGCGCCTCCACGATGGCAAGACCGTGCACCTGATGTTCAGCACGTGCAACATGAAGACTCTGCCCATCGACATCTACGACAACGAGGAGCTGGCTCAGCTGGCGGTCCGGTTCAATGCCGAGAACAACCGCCTGAAGCGCCTGCCCAAGACCATCTGCAACCTAGAGAATCTGGAGTACATCGATGTGAAGAACAACACCCTGACGGCTTTTCCCGGGTCTGTGTCGAAGATGAAGAAGCTAGTGACGTTGGATATCGTTAATAACAATATCAAGAAGCTTCCGCCAGCAATTCACAAGGCTACAGCTCTTAGGTCTTTGTACGCAAGAAACAACAAACTAAGAAGCCTTCCTAAGAACCTGGGGAAATCCACGTCCTTAACTCATATAGACGTGTCATACAACCTAGTGAAGTCGTTTAAGAAGGGTCTGTATGAAGTTGCGGCCTTTGTCAACCTGTCCCACAACAGAATCACAGAGATGCCAACGGCGGCGGTGAAAAAGCCAAATATCAAAAGGTTGGATTTATCCAACAATTCTGTAGCATACATTCCGGACACGATAGATAAACTGAAATGCTTGATATGGCTGGACCTTTCTCACAATTCCTTGGACGAGCTTCCAATGCAGATCGGCATGATCAAGTATCTGCACTACTTCAACGTCGCTGACAACTCCATCAAAATACTTCCAGAGGAGATATGCAGTCTGGGCTATGCACTCGACACGCTCAACCTGTCTGGCAATGAAATTGCCGTTCTGCCAAATGACATTCATCTTCTGAAGAAGCTCCGTGACTTTAACGTGTCTGATAACCAACTGGAGTACCTGCCAACGGGAATCAAAGACCTGCCTTGTATAGAGTCCATAAACGTGTCCGGCAATCGCCTCAACTCCATGAAATTTGCTGTATTTCTGAAGCAATTGGAGCACCTGTATGTTGCGCGGAACAATATTGAGGTGATTCCGGAAGAGATTTCCGAGATGAAGGCTCTGCAGACACTCGACGTGTCCGGGAATGGAATACGAAATCTTCCCGACTCCATAGGCAAAATCACAACGCTAAAACATTTAAATATCGCTCAGAACAAAATCCTCACACTTCCTGATAGTGTCGGCCTGGATCAGATTCTCATTACGCTGGACATATCCTACAATCGCCTTGCATCTCTGCCGACAGACCTCCGTAAACTGCGCAACCTTGAGAAGTTCCACATGAGTCACAACGAGATCGCCGCCATTCCAAAGTCAATAGACTTCCTCTACCAGCTGCATTCGCTTGACGTGTCCAGCAACTCTCTGACAGAGCTGCTTGTGCCTAGACCCTGTGCGTACATCTTTCTCTCCGACAACCCGTTGACAGTGAACCTGACGGATCTCCGGTCGCCGCTCGTGGTGATCGGGGACAAGGACCACCTGAGGAACATCGGACACCTGGAGATCGCACGCCTTCAGCTGGACGAGATTCCACCGGCGGTCTTCAATCTCCGTCTGCTGAAACACCTGGACATATCGCACAACAACCTGAAGTCTCTCACGGACAGCATCAACAAGCTGAAGGCACTGGAGAGCTTGGTCGCCACGCACAACGACCTCACAGACCTGCCGGACGGTCTTAAAGTCCTGAGGAAGCTCAAGCGGCTGGACGTGTCGAACAACTCCATCACCGAGTTCTCGCTAGGACTGCAGAGTCTCTTCTCATTGGAGGACCTTAACATGTCCTACAACAAGATGACCCTGCTTCCGGATGATTTCGGAGACCTCAATAAGCTCATCAGTCTCGATCTGTCCAACAACGGCCTGCTGACCTTCCCTCGTGACCGCATTGACGTTCTAGCGTCACTGATGAGTCTCAATGTGTCGTTCAATCACATCGACGAGATGCCAATGGGGTTCCCCTACCTCTACAGACTGAAGGTGCTCCGCGCAACGGGCAACGACATCAAGACGCTCCCGGGAGAGTTTGACAGACTCAAAGGTTTGGAAATCTTGGACTTTGCGGACAACGTCCTAGAGATCCTGCCAGAGAGTATATGCAAGCTGCCTAATATCCGGGAAATCAACGTGTCTGACAACAAGATCGTAGTGGGCTTCCCCAGGGCATGGGAGAACCTCCGTAGCAGAGCGACAGTTAGCTATGCAGACCAGTCTTCACGCAAGGTGCGGGAAGACCGAGATAGGCCGAAGAAGCCCGAGCCCGAAAAGAGCCCCAAAGGAAAGAAGAAAGGAAGTCCAAAAAGTGGTCGGAAAAGAGGCAAGGGACCCAAGTCGGCACCACCGGGCAACTAAATCTGAACTCGTACACGGGAGGTCATATACTCTAGGTTTCTCCTAGGGCCAGACCGTTATGAGGTTAGGTTTCCCCCCTAAGTAATGTATATGCTGTCGCTAACATGATGAATGGTGCATATTTAATTGCAAGAGACTAATAATTACTCTGCATACGACTTTGTATATATTTATGTTCTGTATTAAAATAATTGTACCTGCTCTTTTAGCAACAGAGCATAAGACATTTCAGTTGCCAAAGAATAGTTAGGCGATTAAATAATTCCTGGTTACTTCCATGTAATTATCATAACGTATATTTTACTTATACCAAGTATGTCCATGGAATAAGATTAATTCATACCAACCACGAAACCAACTGATAAGTATGGGTTTCTGCGTCGCATTACATTAAATTGCAACTACTTTATTATCGGCAGGCTCTATGTTCCCATAAAGTTTAAGTGTTGTACACCATTATGCGTTCAATTCGCGAAACAATATTAACTGTATTGATGTGTTATAGGACTTGATTCAATCCAGTAATGAAATTAGTGTGTTACTCAATATAAGTTGGATTGTAACCCTGTGCCCGGAATTCAGCGACAATATGCGTTGTATGTTTAAATGCCTAAAATGCTTTGAGCCAGATGTTCCTTTCATTTATTGCCTTCTTGCATAGCAATATTTTTTTTCCATGTAATTGAAGATGTTTAGCATTTTAAATACATGTAGTAAATTTCCTAATCAGTCATCATGATTAGTGAATACTACTAGTTTGCTAATAGTATTTATATAAGTGGCTCAATGCATTCTTCCGTTACCACCAATCAAATATAAATTAATTATTAGTTCAGAATCGAAACAAGATTTGATTTGATCTACGAATATTATGTTTCAAACCACATTTGCGTATAGCCGAAAATACGAGGGAAATATAGTATGCTATAAGCATGTATACTAGTATAATATGCATAACATTATAATCAGAAATAAAACGGGAAGTCGCTAAAATGTATCGACTAGGCTGAAACTACCTTTTCTATTTTTAACCTTACCCCTGCCGGAATATACGCACATTCACTGCTTCAGGATATCTCCATTTGCCTGCATCTAGGAGAGAGTTAAACTGACATATCTACCAGTATTTGAAACGTATTCCCTGTGCATACACCTGTACGACTGTTGAAGACAACTCGCTACAGTATTAATGGCCTTATGTTTAGAAGCAGCCTGTGATATTTATTGTCCCGAGTTTCAATGTTGTTCCACATCCGTCCACCTTTACACTATATACATTGTATGTGTACTGTACGAACAATAAGTTCGATCACTTCTTACAACTGTTCTTTACATATCATATTAATGTCGTGTATTTTTATACATTGATTGTTACATTAATAAACACATCCAGTACTACTACACGTTTGATGTGGAGTTTTTCATTGCCATTTGTTTATTAAGAAAAGTGGGCCCAGGCAGAAAACCTTCAACGCCGAACGCTGCTGCAAACATGCCAGAACCAACTGCTAATGACGAACAAATAATAACTACATTTCCACAATAGATCCCTCGGCGGGAAAGTAACACTCGCTGACATAATGCCGCGCCCAGGGAAGTTTGGTACTCTACCGATTTCTTGAACCATGCAAACTTAAGTTTGATATCTTGCTAATGACGAACAAATATTAACTACATTTCCACAATAGATCCCTCGGCGGGAAAGTAACACTCGCTGACATAATGCCACGCCCAGGGAAGTTTGGTACTCTACCGATTTCTCGAACCATGCAAACTTAAGTTTGATATCTTGCTCAGCTGCGATTTCTCCCATCGACTCAGTTACTGTAACTTGAGTAAAAAAAAATCAAAGCCAAGCACAAGTTACATCACTGACTTATTGGGAGGAATCTCAGCTGAGAAAAACCTCAAACTCGGTTTGTTTCCAGAAATCGGGGCATGGCAACGTTATTTGTACGCGTTGACATCCACCTTCTAATATTTTACCGCCGTTTCAAACAATCGGACGTAATTTATCTTTTAATTCGTCACAATTTTGGTGTTCTGTAGACAAGTAACACGACAGGCCCACAGTAGTATGTAACCTTACAATAAATGTTTGCGTGTGATTCGTGTGAATAATTACTTTGATATAAACTTGACAGCAATCATGATCATCACGGATATAGCAGGTATCACTGGATATATTATAGTATTAGTCTTTGAGTAATCTTATAGTGTTATAAAGACATGTAGCAGAAGCTCAACCAAGTAAGATATACAAGAAGTCAGGGTGAGTCACTTTATGGATTCCAACTGAAATTTTCACTTTTATTATCATAGTCATAATATGAATAGAAGAATAGTCTGATGAAAGAAACATTTTCAAAAGAATAATACAAACTTATGGTTTTATTAATTACATAAATAGTATAAATATATATGATAATGTAAAGTGGTTAAAGGCATACAATCACAGTTTGGTTTACCTAGATAATGGTCAAATAAATTTCTGTCCAAGGCTATTTATGTTTTATTTGTATACCCAAATGTTATTTACTTGATAGTTATAAGAAATTTCATATTCTATATGAATTAGTGTGATGGACTGTTAATTATCTTGTCTTTGATCAACTGATCTTATAGGAAAGTGACCAAATGATGTTCATTCGTCATACCTCTTTTCAGTTATATATACCTTAGCATTAACATAGGCAAACCACGTTCAGGATGGTGACTGTGACGAATGCTAGTTTCTACATTCGCTAGTTTCTACATTCGACTCGACCTATCCTGCTGTTGTACATTATTGTGGAATGTTCTTTTACCAGGTGGACAGGATTTTGGAAGTACAAACATGATTTTATGTATGCCAAATAAATGTACTTTGCAGTTGTACCTAGTCCGAAACAACAATATTAAATATCTGTGATATTATGCCTTTAATATAAATTTAAGTAACGAGATAAAACATATACAGTTAAGATTTACTAGCATGGACATACAGATAAAAACACAAATCTTTGTGAGAAGCAATTATTTAAAAATATAATATGCTGATCAGATGTATTCAGTGTACATATGGTATATTTATAGCAAATACAAATTACATAAAAAATACATTATGATTATCAAACATTCAACAATTTAAGACAACTGATTAATTATAGTAAAAAATTCGCTACAGTATGAAATATTGTCAACATGTTCAATGGATTTTAATATATTTGTAGGTCTTGTACATATTACTTGCAAGTTGGCAAACAGGAAGAACTATAATGCAATATCCAGCCAGTCTTCTCGCATGTTGGAGAGCCATAGTGTTATCAGTCAGGAAGACAACACCTGCACATTCACAGCCGAGCTGGACAGTAAGGATTGTCCGTCTGCCCAGGACAGATATCGTCCACAGGCAGAAATGTGAAGTATCCCAGATTAACAAGCCTTTTACCTACAGTTTCATGTCCGATAGGGCACAGGGACAGGTGCCTCTAAAAGTTAAGGTAGAGCCCTGACATTGAAGACCAACTGACCGAAGCCAACATCAGTTAGATGTCACTTGGGAAGATTACAATTCATAATATGATAATAAATATGAGATTCAAATAGCATGATTGGTATGATATGTAAGAGGTGTATCGGTCAATATCCCTGCAGTTTTGGTCGTGGGGGATATTGACCATTATCCAAAATATCAGACGATTCTAGCAATTTGATTGGTTGAGAGGAGTTGTGTGAAAAGTGTTACACACCGGTT